>CAHIKZ030005000.1:725000-822500 GCA_903632075.3 Acanthosepion pharaonis
GAAAGTTGGTTCAATGTGTCGTGCCAGAAATTATCTTACAAATTTACAAGTCTACTCTTAGCCCATACATTGAATATTGCTCTCATATCTGGTTCGGTGTTTCTGCTATGGATTTAGAGATTCTTGACAAAGAAGAATATAATATGGAATTTTGGCTTCAGTCACATTCCCACTGCAGTAATGTAGATTCCCTGTGCCTTTTCTATCGATATTTTCATAGTAATTGTTCTGCTGAGCTTTCCTCTATGGCCGCTAGACATTAGGAATTTAAACGTACTACGGCAAGGTCTCATCATTTTATAATTGAAATAACTAGATGTAAGCGTAAGCTCTATGTTAACAGTTTCTTCTCTCGCACTTCTCGCTTGTGGAACTCTCTTTCAGCTTCTTGCTTTCCAGTCAACTTCAAAATTTTAAATGCAATGTCAATCGTTATCTTCTGTCTTCGTAATTCCTCTATTATTTGTTAGCTCTCCTTAATTTTTTTTTTTTTGTTGATATTCTCTCACACTCAGTAACCCCTTGTGGCTTTATTGCCTCGCTTGGGGTGAAATGATTAAAAAAAAGGTTTGATGTTGCTCATTCCTGCGAATCATAAAATCAATCTAGATTGTTAAGGAAAGAGAGAGAAAAAAGAGAGAGACAGAGAAAGAGAGAAAAGATAGAGAGACAGAGAAAGAGAGAAAAGAGAGACAGAGACAGAGAAAGAGAGAAAAGAGAGAGAGAGACACAGAAATAGAGATAGACAGACAGATACAGAGAGATAGGGAGAGACAGAGAGAAACAAACACAGAGAGAGAGAGAGAGAGAGAGAGAGGGAGAGAGAGAAAGAGAGACACAGAGAGAAAGAGATAGACAGAGAGCGAGAGACAGACAAAGAGATAAACACAGAGAGAGAGACAGACAGACAGACAGACAGACAGAAAAAAGAGAGAGGCATAGAAAGAGAGATAAGAGAGATAGACACAGAAAGAGAGAAAAAAGAGAGAGACACAGAAATAGACAGAGAGATAGATAGAGATAGGTAGACAGAGACAAACACAGAGAGAGAGAAACAGAGAGAAAGAGAGACACAGAGACAGAGAAAGAGATAGACAGAGAGAGACAGAGAGACAGAGAGAGAGAGACACACAGAGATAAAAAGAGAGACGCAGAGAGAGACAGACAAAAAGATAGACAGAGAGACACACAGAGAGACAGACACAAAGAGAGACAAAGACAGAGAGCGAGAGATACACAGACAGACAGAGACAGAAAGACAGAGAGAATGTAGTAATTTCATTCTGCTTAGAAAAAAAAAGCTTTATCCAAAATTAATAAAACTTTATGAAAAACTTTAATAAAACTTATGTCGACTGCGGGAAAAGTAGTCATATCAAAAAGCAATCATCAGTTAGTTGGAACTGTTTTTATTTCGAGAAAAATGGCAATTTTATATATGTTAAAATAAATAATGAATATTGGGAAAATAATGTAGGATAAATAATCCTAAATTATTTTCATAAAGTCTATGTCAAATTTCAAAATTCTAAAAATGTGTGCTCAGAATATGAGTCCAGATAAAACAATTTTAGATCAAGTTAATTCAGTATTTTGCCTATAAAAAATGTTTCAGATCCTCAATAGGAAAAAGTGTTGAAGGGAAGTTTTTTTCTGCCTTAAGAGTTGTTGTTTAAAATTTAACCTTTATCTTAATAAACGCTATAAAAATAAATAAGGAAATTCCTGTATTTTCCAATTGGAAAGTTACACTCATTACAAAATGCCATCGCTTTTTTAACTTAACTCTTCAATTCTAAGCCGTGTATATTTACTAATGTAGATAGATAAAGATGTAGATAGATAGATAGATAGATAGATAGATAGATAGATAGATAGATGTAGAGATTGTAGAGAATTAGACAGATAATGCAGAGAATTAGATAGATAATGTAGATAGATAATGTAGATTGATAGATAATGTAGACAGATAATGTAGATTGATAGATAATGTAAATTGATAGAAAATGTAGATTGATAGATAATGTAGACAGATAATGTAGATTGATAGATAATGTAGATTGATAGATAATGTAGACAGATAATGTAGATTGATAGATAATGTAGATAGATAATGTACATAGATAGGCAGATAATGTAGATAAATAGCTAATGTAGATTGATAGATCGATAATGTAGATTGATAGATAATGTAGATAGATAGGCAGATAATGTAGATTGATAGATAATGTAGATAGATAGGCAGATAATGTAGATTGATAGATAATGTAGACAGATAATGTAGATTGATAGATAATGTAGATAGATAGATAATGTACATAGATAGGCAGATAATGTAGATAAATAGCTAATGTAGATTGATAGATCGATAATGTAGATTGATAGATAATGTAGATAGATAGTCAGATAATGTAGATTGATAGATAATGTAGATAGATAGGCAGATAATGTAGATTGATAGATAATGTAGATAGATAGGCAGATAATGTAGATTGATAGATAGATAAAGAATGTAGATAGATAGATAGATAATGTAGATAAATAGATAGATATACTCTAAATGTTGCCGTATGACAGTTTAGAAATTAAATTATTATCAGATTGTTAAACTTTGGCTAATTGACTGGAAATGTTTGTTTTACGCAATATCCCTTTCCTCGGCTAAGTTTTGAAAATGTGGAGCTTTAAAGTCTAAACATATAATCAAAATTAATTTCAATAATTGACTTGTGCTTAAATGCCAATTATATATGCCAGTCCATGTATTGCAAACCTTTAATTTGACGTGTGAGGTGCATTTTAAAAATATACAAAGTAGCGACGCTAGAATATCTCAGAATTGAATACATTGTAGTCTCCTCATAGAGTAAATTACGCACAATGTCCCGCCAACCTTCGACAGGAAAACGAACAGCGACGTTTAAACAGCTCTTTATCACCGGACTCTTCACGTTAAACATTGATTTGATCAAACTTAAGTTTTAGCGTAAAAAGAAGTGTATCCGAGAATTTGCTTTGTAAAGCCTAAAAAGTACACACTAGCATTTAAAACTTAGACATGCGAACTGAAAATTTATAAAGCTTACCTTCATAAGCGGAAATAATCGAAAAGAACTTATCAGTCGTGGTTAGCTGAGTGTTGACCAAATTCTTTCTTTCTTCCGACAGAAAAAAAATAGACGCTAGGGAACCAACACGCATGCCCATTGATTCCCACTTCCTCTTATAAAGTTTCGGCCTCAACTTCTGGTCGGTTGTTGTGCAGTTATTTTTATCTTTGCCGACTGGCAATGTCGATACGTTCGGATTTCTTTTCCTTCTAATTTTCCTTTTCTTTTTTTTTCCTTTTTTTTTCTTTTAATTTAATCTCTTTCTACAACTACCACTGCGCCTACAATTTCACTCCTTTCACCGCTACCCTTGCTTCTCTTTCTTTCTTTCCCTTTGAGATAAATACGCCTGCATTGTCCCCCTTCATTAAATAACTACTCTTTATCACAACATATTCCCCGCCTCCGTTTTTCTTTAATGTCCCCCACCGTCTCTCAGCCCCTCCTCTCTTTCTCTTTCAATTCCCGCACCCAGTACCAAACGATTCCATTGAGATGGTCTTTTTTTTTTTCTTACGGGTCGCAGACCAAAAAAAAAGTTACTTAACAGAAACTTCTTCATGCAGAACTGTTCGGTTTTTAATCATCATTATTAGCTTGTTTCATTTTGTAGATTCGTTCGTAAGGCAGATTTTTTGTCAGTTTATCTACCTCGAATAAATCATAACCAGGGCCAACGCTAGGGTCTCACCGCACCCCGAAACTTTGATACGAGGCCCTCTTCTCTGCTACAGGTTGATTTTGATGTTTCCCAACCTTGAGACCACAACAAACCCTCGAAGGAAAATTGGGAGGGGGCAACGCTTTTTTTAAATTACCAAAAAGCAGGGAATTATCCAATTTAAATGTAAAATTTTACACATTCATTATTTACTTTTTATAATGAATAGTTTTTTTATTTTAAAAAAATATCTTTTTGTAATAACCTCCATTGTTTTTTATGATTAAATTTTACTCAAAAAAAAAAAGAAAAAAAAAATCAACAAAAAAAAAAACCTGTTTCATTTCCATAAAGATTAATTTTTTTTACAAAGATTCCAACACAACACAAACGGGATTTTATTTTAATAACAATATTTCAGTTTTTGAGAAAATTTTTCGTGTGCTGAAATCTTTAAACATTTTTATTTTTTTAACAGACCATTTTCTCGGTTTTATCTTTCTAGAAATGTAAAAATTAGGGACTAGAAAATTTATTTTAATTACTAGCTGTGGACTTCTGGTTAGTATTACTATTAGTAAAAAACAAAAACAAAAAAAAAACATAAAAAATGACTTTGCCGAGGTATATTACCCTCTTAATTGATTTAAAAGAACTGCTCAGAAAGAAAATTACAGTTTTAAAAAAATAAGCACTATAGAAATTAGCACTTCTAGACCCCCCCCCCACCTCACTCCACAGTAGGCGTGGGGCCCCCTACGCGGTTGAGAGGTTCGGAGTGGTAAGCACCGGCCCTGTCGATTATTATATCTATTGATTGACAATATAACTTAGGTAGACAAAAAGTACAAAAAACAAAACAAAAAAAAAAAAACAAAAACAAAAAAAACGAAACAAAACAAAACAAAACAAAAAAAACGCTATGGAAACTAGCCCTTTGTAGACTATTTACATTATTCGGACATTTGTCCTCATCTGTGTCGCCATATTTATTACAACGTTTCGGCCTTCTTCAGGTGGTTGGAATGTCGGACTGAACCCTTTATTTCGCTCTCTGGGGTAGACTGTTCTAGTTCCACATGCCATGTCTAATGGATGTCAGTTATCGGTTATCTTCTGTTAATTGCCCTTTGAAAGTTCTCCCCTACCTTAGCCGGGTATTGAACTCACACTATTTGGGTCCTGTCACTGGATCTAACCAACGCCTTTATTCACTGTGCCTGTGCCTGGTTAAATTTCCCAAGGTTCTAAGATGAAGATATTTTAAATATTCAATACCATTTTTTTATGGAGAAGGAGATGCGGAACAAAGAAAAAAAAAAAATGAAATAATTCAAGCAGTGACCCAGTTTGGATGCCATATAAGATGATTCAAGCGTTTCTTATCTTAAAGTGATTTCTTTTTGTGCAGGACATTTTTCATATTAACTATTTGTGGTGTCGTATATAGAAAGTTCGACAATCATATAGAAAAAAGAAGTAGTTTATTCCGGAAAATAATAGGGTACACAGTTGAGAACACAGACTAATGTAATAAACATTTAATCGGGGTGATGTGGCACAAGGCCGTTTTTTTTGGGGGGGGGGTTACGTGGGGTGTTCCGAGCCCGTAGGCTCGGGCAATAATTGCCCGTATACACAGGGTCGGGTAGCTGTCTACCTCCCCAGACGAGACTCTGCCCTTCGGCATAGAGTCGTCTGGGTCCCTCTCCGCCCAGAGGCAGAGAGTCGACAAGCAGAGTTAACTGTAATCGTTAACTCCTCTCTCTCAGTAAGAGAGAGTGCTGTTTAAATAGTATTAGACCAGACTATCTTGTGGGGGGGTGTACTCCACAACACTATTGAATGGTACTAATATAGAAATAACTTTATGTACTAGTGAATGGATATTGTCCAAACATTCCGGTACTCTTTAATGTCCACTGTTTGCATGCATACCATTGTAGGTTCACAAATTACAAGCCCATCTTTCTATTTCACTCTTACAAGTAGAATGAAAGTGATTCCTTGTGACGAGTTTTAGAACATGTTTAGCGTGGGAATACTGTAGGAATGCAAATGGAGATTATCTCCTTTTGTTCAAGACTGGAATCACGTGACGGCTAATGAGTGATGCTAGTTCATACAGTGGTGATAGGTAATTGTTTTTTATTCCTCCTAGCGACAAGACATACTTTCCTACGGCACTTGTTATTTTGTTTTTGGTGCTGATAAACATTATACCAGCACGTCCATTTTTTAATATCCCCCACACTCACACACATTAAATTTGGAAATCTGAAGCATTCAGTATCCCATGTGATTCTTGACTTTCTCATTAGCATACTTAGTGTTTTCAACATAAATTTTATTTCATGTTAATAAAAAAAAGAAAATTACTAAAATACACAAACATTTTTTAGATTTGTACCTCTGGTGCTTCTCATATTTGTTAATTTCTATATGTAAAGATCAAGCAGATGTAAATTTGAGTTACCTGCCTTAAATTATTTTTTCCTAAAGTTAAAAAAAAAAAAAACTTGAGGATTTGAGAATTTTCATCTATTTTCACGGCTTAAATGTTTACACCATTTTCAACATTGTAAATTATGAAAGGTAAGAAAAATCTTGAATTTGTCAGGAAAATGTTGCAAAACAAACACCGGATTTCGGTATATTTTTCCTTGCTTTGATTATATTTCTTTGTATCTACAATAAACTGTATTGTCACATATAAGAATGAAATTTGATTTTTTAAATCGGGGATGCAAAATGTAGAGATACAAAGAAGAGTTATCTCCCTTTGGGTAAGATGAATTCACAAGTAGTATATAACGGCTGTTGAGTGACATTAGTTTATGGGTGACGAACTCTAGTTGAGTGTAGACCGCATCACAAGCACGCAGCGATAAGGCGAATAAAGGAAGCAACATGGTTCCACTACGAATATAGAGCAACGATCTCCAACCACCGGACCGCGGACCGGTACGGAGCCGTGGTTCATTTACTACCGGGCCGCGCAGAAAGATTTAAAACGTTTTTCTCTATTTTATTGAACATCGCGGTCTTGTTTATTGTGTTTTGGTATGCGCGTGACCCACGGAAAAATCGTCTTGCATTTCACCGGCTCATGTCCCAAAAATGTTAGGGACCGCTGACATAGTGAACATCACAGGCCTGATCATTTTCCCTTTGGGAAATATTACAAGTAAAACCCTCTCACTCTTCACACTTTCACGCTGCTTATTTTATTTATAATTTCCCTGTTTGTATGAAAAAAATTCTTGTATGAATAGAAGATTTCTTTGAGATCAATGCACGTCATTCCTTTCTTTCAGTTATTCTGGTTCTTATTTCTCTTATATTAAGTTGCTAGTATATAAAAGATACATTAATGACTATAATGGGCAGTAGGAATATTTTCTTTCTAAGTACCGTCATTAAAGATATAGCTTTATAAAGAAAGTTAACAAGAAACAAAATAAATAAAAAATGAACAGATAAGTAATATATTAATATTCCATATATATTAATTAAATTTACTATTGTTATGTTTACAAGAATCATATTTGCTTATTGGCTTTGAGTAATAGCAATGGAATATCTCATAAGTAAGAAAGGGAGATCAGGTTGCGTGACCGATGAATAAAAATGTTATATAGTTTTATGTCTTAGAACAGGTGTTTTCAGATTTTCAATGTTATTATCTTTTTCAATTCAGTCAGTTATGTGCCATACTTGATATACGCTTAGGCGATCATGTATCTTTTGATACATGACTGACGAGGCAGATTTTTTCCCGTAGTAGGTTGCCATTTCTTTTCGGCAGTAGACCAGTTGCCATCTAAGGCTATAGAACCCGGTCTGCCCTATTTACCCATAGTTGGGGGAGAACAAAAGGATTCATACCTTTCCCAGGGGTATTAGCACGGAAGTGACTGATTCAGCTGGAATTCGAACTCGGCTCTCCCATTCCTCAATGCGAGATTCTATTCATTACTCCACTGGGCCTCCATTTTCAATTGCATGCATCTATTAACTCTCTCTCTCTCTCTCTCTCTCTGGCACACACACGCACACATTTTAGCTCTTTCCTTATATATATATATATATATGTGTGTGTGTGTGTAAAATGGGCACTGAGGTATACCCTTAGCGGCGACAGTTTGTTTCAGGCCATGAAGATTGCATTCAAGCATGAAACAGAATGTCGCCGCTCAGTGTTGGCCTCAGTGTCCACTTTTATACTTGGTGCGGCAAAACTATAGCAATCACATAATGGTAAGTCATTACCTAGACGAAGACACCATTGCCACTAATGTCATATCATTATACGGAAGTTATTTCTGCGAGGTATATGTGGGAGGTATTTCTGCCACACCTTGATACTGAGCACGTATTTTCTGCCGCACGGTTACTGATCACTTTCATCCATAAATATAGCATACCTTATGATAAGTTTATATTTTAATAGACACACGCATATATGAAAAAATATAGTTTGAGCTATATTTATAGAATAAAGTGCTCAACATCAGGGATAGAGCGTATGGAAATATAAAAGTGAACATTGAAGTCAACACTCAGAGGCGACAGACTGTTTCATGATAGACACAATTATCAGGACACATGTGTTGGGTTTTTTTCTCGACTATTTATATGTATGGGTCAGTGGCGCATCGTGGGTAGTCCATTCTAACGGTTAGAAACAAACGTAGGAAAAATATTCTTCAAAATCCGACGCAAACACTTTCCGGAATCAAGCACTGTCTACAAAATATTCAACAAAAATGCAGTAAAAATCAGCTTCAGTTACACCGAGAACATGACACAAATAATAAAAAAGCACAACAAGAAAACTATCAACAAACCACCCGAACAAATGTGTAACTGCAGAATAAAGAATGAATGTCCCTTAAACGGTAATTGCTTACAAAACAACATAATATACCAAACCACGGTAAAATCACCAGATAATGAAGAAAAAATATGCATAAGAGTAACTGAAGGACCCTGGTACAAAGAAACTATGCACACAAAACATCTTTCACAAATAGTAAATACGCGAACAGCACAATACTTTCTAAATATATCTGGGAAATTAAAAATAAAACGCAAATCACACCAAAAATATCATGGAAAATAAGGAAAAGAACATCAGTCTACAAAAATCAATCCAAAACCTGCAAACTTTGCTTGAAGGAAAAAATAGCTATTATTATCTTCCCAGACCAAAATAAACTACTAAATAAACGATCTGAATTCATCTCAAAATGCAGACATGAAAACAATTTTTTACTACGTTACTTAAAAATCGAAAACTGAAAAGAATAAATAAAAATAAACAAAATAAAAAAAGACAACATGTAAAATAAATTAACCCAAGCAAATAATAGAAAAATTAACAAACCACTATCGCCATAACAAGCGTTAGAATAGACGAAACAGAATAAATAAAAGTAAAAATAAATAAGAAAATACAAGTAAAAATAATGAATCCAAATAAATAAATAAAATAATAAACAAATCAACAAACCACTCCCGCCAACGCCAACGCCAATATAACAGTTAGAATAAACTACAACAATCAATAAAAAAATTGGACGAAAAATAGCTTTAATTACTTTCCCAGACCAAAACAGTCTATTAAATAAATGATCAAAACTAATCTTTAAAAATTTTTCTTACTAAAATATCGAAAACCGAAAAATATAAATAAATATATAAAATAAAAATAAAAAAAACAAGCAAAATTCATCCAAATAAATAAACAAATCACTCTCGCCAAAATAACTGTAAGCATGGACTACCCACAATGCACCACTGACCCATATATATAAATAGTCGAGAAAAACCCAACACATGTGGCCTGATGCTTGTGTCTAGCATGAAATAGTCTGTTGTCTCTGAGTCTTGACTCAATGTTCACTTTTTTTATATATATATATATATATATATATATATATATATATATATATATATATAACCTATTGAGCTCTATCGTTTTGCTCTACTCAATGTATTGAGCAGTTTACGTTTTAACTTAAGTTACTCTGTTGGTGTTTTTTCCTTTTGACTAGACATTGCATTGCTGATTGATTATTTTTAAGCGCTACGGATGATTTTAGTCTTTTCTTTTTTATCGAATATTTTTCCCGATATCAGTTTATACAATTTTTTTTATTTACAAATTGTATTATCTGTTTTTTTTCACACCGCTCAAGTATATATAGATATATATATATATATATATATATATATATATATATATATATATATATATATATTAAAGACATTTTTATGTTTAACGTTGTTATTTTATAGATACAAGTATTTAAGCAAATGCTCTGTTTATGATAAACAGTATTAAATAACATTTACCGGCCTGAATGTTTTTTTTTTATGTTTAACGTTGTTATGTTAAACATAAAAATGTCTTTAATAAATAAATTGTCGGACCATGTCCATTTCTTAATATATGACGTCATTTGTTTACATTCGATACGCCAGAGCAGTTATGAATGTACGAGATTCATAGAAGATTGGAGTTTATAAGCAGTAAATTCGACCTTGTCTACCGAACGGTTCTTTGTAGCCTAGAGGTAAGGCACGTCAGCGTATATGACCGTTCCGTATAGGATGCAGGTTCGAATCCTGTCAAAGAACGAATATTTTCTATGAAAATTTCTCGGACATTCAGGCCGGTAAATGTTATTTAATACTGTTTATCATAAACAGAGCATTTGCTTAAATACTTGTATCTATAAAATAACAACGTTAAACATAAAAATGTCTTTAATAAATAAATTGTCAGACCTTGTCCATTTCTTAATATATATATATATATATATACCCAAATATAAGATTGGTGTATACGGAATAAATTCCAATAACTAAAAAATATAATTCTTAAAAGAGTGCTCAATACACAGTAGAGCAAATATAATTATTTATTCGAAAATTATAACATAAATATGTTATAAAATCACGACAAAAATTTCCATTTTCTTTCAATGCTTTTTGTTGTCTGAGTGAGTTATTTTCTTTTTTTATGAGTGTAGCATTTTTAAAATCAAAATTATGGTTGTATTTATTTCTATGTATGACTATTGCATTAGCTAAGTTGTTTTTTTTTTAGGTCTCTTTTGTGCTCAGGGCCTAATCACAGCTACACACAAAATCACGAATGACACCGCACTTCCTCGAAGATACATCAACGCCTTGAAAGAATTAGCTAACAACAAAAACATACATATATCTACTTCTGATAAGGGCGGGGGAATTGTAATTATGGATAAACACATTTACCAACAGAAGATGAGGGAGCTCATTAATGATGATAACATCTATGAAAAAGTAAATGAAAACATAGCTATAAAAGCAACATTAAAAAACTACTAAAAAATGAAAACTTCTCCTGGTTAAAGCTTACTGAATACCATCCCAAAACACCCATATTATATGGATTACCAAAAACGCATAAACCGAACATACCAATGAGACCTATCATATCAGGGATAGGCAGCGCTCCACATAAAATAGCCCGCAAACTAAGCAGAATTTTAACTCCACTTCTCGGCACTATTAGTCCATCACACATAAAAAATTCAGGCGACCTCTTAAACAAGCTAAAAACATAGACATTGAAAACAAATATATGACTAGTTTAGATATACAATCTCTTTATACAAACGTCCCCATAGATAAATGCTTAAATTTACTTAAAAAACACCTAACAAATGCAAAAATCCAATTACCTATATCTACACACAAAATTATAAAACTGTGCCAACTAATTACCAAGCTATGCTTCTTTACTTTTAATAACCAACATTACAGACAGAAATTTGGTTTGCCAATGGGATCTCCTCTCAGCGGCGTTCTTGCATGTCTATTTTTAGAATTTCTAGAAAGTGACTCATTCAAAAATATTCTCCTACAAACTCTTCATATTTCAGATACATAGACGACTCGTTATTAATAATTCAAAAAACACCAATTTAACGGATCTTCTCTCCAAACTTAACAACATTGAACCTACAATAAACTTCACTCTCGAAACTGAAACCAACTACACTCTTCCGTTCCTGGACATTTTGTTAATTAGAAATAACAACGAACTCAATTTTGACGTTTACAGAAAGGCTACAAACAAAAATGATCTCATCAGCTTCTACTCAAACCACCCTTCAAAAAATTAAATCTGGAATTATTATAGGTTTCTATCTAAGAGCATTAAGAATCTGTAGTCCTCAATATTTATTTAAAGAAGAAACATACATAGAAAACACATTCAAAAACCTACAATACCCATATCATTTCATCCACAATGCAAGAAGAAAGGCATACAAAATATACAAACGAAACAAAACTAATAACACCATCCGCAATAGTAAATCACATGAAAACAGATACATAATACTACCGACCAATTCTGCCACGTCCACGATCCAGAATAACCTATCCCATCTAAATAATCTTGAAATAGTCACAAACACCTCCAAAACCATTATAGATATACTAAGATCTTCAAACAATAATAGCACTAATATTTCTGAAGCAGGCATTTATAAAATAAATTGCCAAAACTGCTCCTCCCAATATATTGGAGAAACAAGTCGAAGTTTGAAAAAACACATTTATGAGCACAAAAGAGACCTCACAAAAAACAACTTAGCTAATGCAATAGTCATACATAGAAATAAATACAACCATAATTTTGATTTTAAAAAATGCTACACTCATAAAAAAAAAAAAATAACTCACTCAGAAGGAAAATTCTGGAGAGTGCCGCCATAGAAAATTATCCAAATATTAATTTACGACCAGGCTTTTTCCCTATTTCACCTTTCTTAACAAAATTAATGCTCTTACAAACAAATATGCACAACAAATTCATAAAATCGAAAGAAAATGGTTGAATACATCAACACAGATATAATGACAATATTCTCCACACGTGACAATCTCTGACGTTATTTTTCATTTAAAAAAATATGAAAATAGCGTTTCTCTACATTCCAGTTGCTAGTACATTCTGGTTTTTGTTTTTATTAGTTACGTTGTTCATTTAATTTTATTTTCGTATTTTGCTTTGATAAAGTCCACATTGGACGAAACGCGTCAGCAATTACCAGTTTTCCTATTGTCATTTTTATTCATAAATATTGTCTTCTCTACCGATTAAATCGGAGAAATTTTCATATATATATTTATATATATATATATATATATATATATAAACAAATATATGTATTAAACAACACAATTTTACAATGGACATAGTCATTAACATTTGTGTGTGTGTGACATAAAGAGTTTGTATTTTCGTGAATATTCGTACGTACGTGTATGTTTGTATAACGTTCACGGCGTCTTCCATAAATGGGAAGACGTGGATCTTCTAAGAGAGCTTACATTGTAGAGTCGCTGAAATGAAGAAATGAAAAAGAGAACGAGACGAGAAGTCGCTCAGTATTTATAGTATATGGAGAATGACCCCGAGTGACAATTAGGGAATTAAGGAGGAGCTAACTCCGACACTATTAGTACAAACCTCGATATTTTAAACTATCTATCGTAAATATTTTAAACCTTTTGTGCAATATTTATAATTAATTTAATTAATGTTTGGCTTCAATTTTTTAATATAGATAGCTTCAAGAAAAGAAGCAAGTTTTTCTTTTCGTCGTTTTGCCTTTTTAATTTGAGTCTGAATCAGTTCTATATCTATACGCTGAATGAATACGATAGTGGTCCAGTAGTAACGGAAACAACAAAAAATATTCGTTCTGGCGAGTGAAATGAAGCTTTAAATATCGAGAAATACCAATGGTGGTTTGGCAAGTTCCGATCGGGCAATTTTTCTCTTAATGATTTCCTTCGATTTGGAATATCAAGTTCTGTCGGCATTGAACTTCTGGAAATTATAGTTGAGGAAAAATCTGAAGCAAACTGCGAGAGAATTACAAGAGAGTGTAATAACCCTGAAAAAAAAAAAAAACCCTGTCCGTAGAGGTTATTATGCAAAGCACTTTCGGACAATTTATTAGCCAAAAGAGTCGGTTGTTAATGTTTTCAATTTTCTTGTTGCAACGTGTATTTTGTAGCAATAGCAGTCATTTTAAGTCGAACGAGAAATTGCAGACGCAATAACATTACGCCCACTTTCTGCACCCACTTAGCCACTCAAAAAATAAAGCTGTAAAAACATGTGGCGGCCATAAAAAAAATATATGAATAAATAAAAATTAATCATAGTGTAAAAAAAAATAATTATGATAAAATAATTATAAAAATTCACTGGTCAACACCAAATTTATAGTCTAAATCTTTTTAGCTGATTTAGAACAATTAAAAAAGTCACATTGGTTTTGCTCGATCAGGTCAACTTTTTCAGCTATGGCCACATGCTTTTTCTCACGTTTTTGTTTACATTGTAATGTCAATTAAAATATGCAACATATTTCACACAATAAAACGAATTATCATGTTAATTATAAACTTATTAATTTTAATCCCTGAGAAAGTATTTTCAGCAAAAAATAGCTGCATAAATATTAAAACAGGTCTCCAAAATATTTATAAACCAATAATACACAATAAAGGGCTTACATCTCAAAACACACCAATTAAACTGTACAATACAAAACTAAATATCGCGCAGACGTAGTAGTAAGCATACCACATGACTTTTTAGGGCCAATTAGTAAAATTATATAATTCAGGAGCCAATTTCTCAGGAATAACGGTATAAAAATCACAATATTTGACCTCAACGACAGAGTCTCTCAGATTCAAGAGTCGTTGAGCAGTCTCTGACTGTGCGTGAGGTCTGTCGAACTCTCTGCTTTGGCAGAGAGGAACCCGGACGAGGCTTTGCCGAAGGGCAATGTTTCGTCCGGGGAGGTAGACAGATCCCGAACCCGCTTATGCGAGTTCAATGGGGATATTTTTGGCCGAGTGTACGGGCTCGGAGAATCCCATGTTAAACTCGGCCTTGTGCCACGTACATTCCCGAGTCTCTCAGATTCCACTAAGGGCCATGTCACTTTAACTGCTAAAATTCAAGGCCTAATTCGCTTCCACACGCACACACAGAGTGAAGAAACGACTCAGCAGCACTGACTAAACTTCAAAGGTTCCCCCTTCAGACACCGGCGCCATCGTCAAAAGTAAGAACTTAATTTTATCTTTCTTCTTTATAACCATTACTACGTCGTATGCATCAGTCAGTTATGTGCCATGTGTGATACACGCTTAGGTGATCATGTATCTTTCGATACATGACTGACGAGACAGATTTTTTTTTTCCAGCAGTAGTTTGCCATTTCTTTCTGCGGTAGACCAGTTGCCATCCAAGGCTATAGAACCCGGTCTGACCTGCTATTTACCCATAGCTGGGGATGGAGAAGAAGAGGATTCATACCTTTCCCAAGGGTATTAGCACATAAGTGAATGTAATGGATTCGACGATAGTATGTGTACGACGTACGCATACACATGCTTTCTCACGCATACACATACAATCTCACATTAGTAACAACATTTCACCTTTCCACATACATACGCAATAAAATTTGTACTATACACAAAACCTTTTTTAACAACCAGAAAAAGACATTACTCATTTAATACATTTCAACCAACTGTATATTCCAGCTTGAATTCTTATTATAGAAAATTAATGCTATTACTTAATATTACGTTGTGTTTTTATACATGATTTTATTCTTTTAATGGACGTCGTGGGATTGTTTTAAAAGGTCAAATTACGAACAGTCCCACAACATTTTATATCATTGTATCGAATCCTGACACTACGCTTTTTAACGTTTAGCCACGTAGAAGGATTTCTACAACATGTACAGGTATTTTCGCTTGATGTGATACAAAATTTTTATTTTTTTTATTTCTTGAAAAAAACTATGAAGAGATAAATTCTCCAATTTATGTCTAATTGGTATTTTCATTTTACAGGTGATTAAAATGGCTAAAAGATTTTATAAAAATAAGGTCGACGTATTCTGCTACGTCTGCGGCGAATACACCATTGTTTCTAACAGGAATCCAGTCACAAGTTTAATTTAGTGTGTTTACTTTCTTTATTTTGGTATTTAAACTTGGTGACTAGGATAAAGCTTGGGTGTTACACATGGTACGTAGGACATGTACCGAGGATGTGCACTGGTGGACCAAGTACAAGAAGAGTTGTCTGAAATTTGGAATTCTCGTGGTTTGGAGGGTGCCAACAAACCCTAGCACTGACTACTACTTCTGTGCTATTGACGTGACTAGCATCAATAGAAAGTACCGGAGCAGCTTCAGATATCAATCAACAAGTCGGCCTGAAGCTCATTGTGATGAAATACCTGTCCTTGGAGAGAAATTCTTGACATTAGTGAGGAAGATTTCTCCAATGTTTAGTAATAATAATAATAATAATAATAATAATAAGAAGAAGAAGAAGAAGAAGAAGAAGTGTCTGTCTCTATTTCTGAGATGAGGTATTATGTACACTATTCGGACTATTGTCCTCATCTTTGCCGCCATATTTATCATAACGTTTCGGTCGTTGTGCGCTCCGGCCTTCTTCAGGTGGTTGGAATGTCGAACTGAACCATCTCGAGGACATATGGCACAGTGGATAAAGGCGTTGGTTAGATCCAGTGACAGGACGCAAAAGAGTGTGAGTTCAATACCCGTTTAAGGCAGTGGAGAACTTGGAGAGGAGAATTAACAGGAGATAACTGAGAACTGACATCCATTAAACATGTTACGTGGAACTAAAACAGTGAGTGAAATAAAGGGTTCAGTTCGACATTCCAACCACCTGAAGAAGGCCGGGGCGTTAAACGGCCGAGACGTTGTGATAAATATGGCAACAAAGATGAGGACAATAGTACGAATAATGTAAATAGTGTACATAATACCTCATCTCAGAAATATAGACAGATACTGAAAGGCCGAAACGTTGTAATAAATATGGTGACAAAGATCAGGACAATAGTACGAATAATGTAAATAGTGTACATAATACCTCATCTCAGAAATATAGACAGATACTGAAAGGTCGAAACGTTGTAATAAATATGGCAACAAAGATGTGGACAATAGTCCGAATAATGTAAATAGTGTACATAATACCTCATCTCAGAAATATAGCCAGATAATGTAAATAGTGAAGAAGAAGTGTTTTTTGACGATGATGTTCCATATCGTTTTTCTCAAAAGGAAACTAAATGTTCTAGTTAGCGATTTCAGCTTGTCAAAGACATCTGCCAAATTGTTGGCATCCAGACTGAAGGGAAAAAACCTCCTCTCTGACAGTGCTCACATCACCTTCTACCGCAACAGACATCAAGTTTACCTCTGTTTTTTCTCTGAAGAGAAGGACTTGTTGCACTGTACAGATATTGCGCAGCTTCTGCACAAAATCGGAATACCACAGTACGAACCCAAAGATTCTGTAGGATTCTGATCACTGAAAACTGTTCTGCTGTAGAATGGCAACGAGTTTGGCTCTGTGTCCCCCCTCGCTTACTCGACTATACAGGAGAAATATGAAGACAGTGAAGTGTGTGTTGATGAAAATTCTTTATGATCAGCATGAGTGGTTAATTTGCGTTAACCTGAAAATGGTGAACTTTTTGTTGGGACAACAGTCAAGGTTCACCAATTATCCATGCTTTCTGTGCATGTAGAATAGTAGGGACACTATTCAGCAATACACGAAAAAGGACTGGCTAGTCTGGGAAGAATTGATGCCTTGCAGAGCAACGAACATCATCAATAAACCTCTGGTGGATAGAGACAGGATAGTTTTCCAACCGCTTCACATCAAGCTCGGCTTGATCAAGCAGCTCACCAAAGGATGATGGCTGCTTCACTTACTTGTACCAGGCATTTCCAGGATTGATGATAGAGAAGTTGAAAGCTGGCAACTTTGATGGGCCTCAAATCCATCACTTCATCAGAGATTGAAAACCCAATGTCCGAAGGGGAACTGGAAGCATGGTAGGCTTTTCTTCTGGTCGTGAAGAACTTTCTTGGCCAGGAACTCCACAGAACCTGTCATCAATATGCTGACTGTTTTCAGAAACCTCGGTAGCATCATAATGAATTATTTATTCTCACATATGGATCAGTTACCTGAGAATCTGGGATCAATGAGGACGAAGATTCGGAGACATTCCATCAGGACATGGAAGAGATGGAGACAAGGTATCATGGGATGCTGGGATGCAGTCGTGATGGCTGATTACTGATGGCCTTTGAAGAAAGACACCCCTGCCGCTGATCATTCTAAGGGTTCGAATAAACAAAATATCAAGCCCTGAATTTTGAACAATGATGACGTGTCATGCAATTTACATATAATTGCATTTATTAATGTATACTGTGTACTTTATTGAAGTGTAACATTAAATTAATAAATTTTGTTAAAAAACATTTTTTCTCTTAAAAACTTATTTCGTGTGAGAAATATTAACAAAATTCAATCAGTAATGTCACAAAAATGCAATCGATTTAGTCAGAAGATCGTATTTTTAAAATTTGAACCTAGGTATAAAAAATGACCGGATCGATAAAGAAACAAATGTCATTTTCGGATTCAGCGGTAAAAAATTGTCCTAAATCATTTGTAAAAATATAGATTAAATTATATTTGTTGTTCAGTGAATTCACTCATTCTAAACCAATGAAAATCGTCCCCACTTTTCTCATCTACACATACAAACATGTGACATTCTCATTATCGAACAAACAGTTCACGCAGACGGGTCGCTAACACGTGCGTCAACGAAAACGTCAACCCCTTTTCTATTTCAGGCCATAATAGCAGCATTTATCTTTTGGCACTTAACAAATTTCGAGGTAAGAAAACTCCAGACTCTTCTTGTATTTTTGCAACTAAATTATCCTAAAACTTATTACATCCATCTATATATTAAAAACACATACGAGAAAGACTGTATAGACTTTGCTTCCACTTTATCTTATTATTCTGTCGGATTCCGATCCATATTTGATCTACATTTGACCCCAAACTTGCAATTCTATTCAGTCTTACTGTTTCTCATGTCTCCAACGCCACATTACAATCAGATAATAAATAAAACTCGTTTTGTTGTCTCCACGTCTTGCTGTTTCCCATTTTTACGAGTATATATATATATATATATATATATACACATAAAATATTTCGTTTTTTATTAATTTTCTGATGTTTGTAGAGAAGTTATAACTCTGAGTAAATAATTATAAACCTCTAACACACACACACACACATATATATAAATATAATAATATAAATAAATAATTATAAACACCTAAATATATATATATATATATATATATATATATATATAAATGTTAGGTGTTTATGATTATTTAATAAGAGTTATAACTTCTCTACAAACATCAGAAAATTAATAAAAAAAACAAGATTTTCCTTGTCCTTTGCATTCAATGAAACATGTATAAAAGAAAGTTTGCTGCCGCTCTCTATACCTATATATATATATATATATATATATGTGTGTGTGTGTGTATGGAATAACGATATATAAATTTTTATATGAAGAACAATTTGGGGGAAAAGATGTATGATAAAGCAGAAAGTTTTCGTGTGATGCGTTTCGTCCATTAGGACTTCTTCGGACGAGGTTTGTTTACATTGATGCGCCTACGCATGCGCACGAAAGAGAGATACCAGGTATTTTAAATTTAAAAAATCATTTTTTTATTTCATATTTTTATACCTGTTTTGGATATATAATCTAACCGATTTCATATACATTCTTTTTGTATTTGTTTGTATTTCACCACTTTTTCTTAGTATCCCAAACTGTGATAACAGAAGTAGAAATATAGTGAGTGCTAAATAATAATAATTCCTTTTACCCACACCGTTCAAATTCGGAGGACTGAGGAAAAAGACGGAAAGGAATTCGCGAGCCTATGTGAAATTTTCTTTGGATCAATGAAAACCTTGCCTTCACAGAAATTGACCGGTGAGCTGAAAAGAAGGAGAAAAGGAATTCGGGAGTCTATGTGAAATTTTCTTTGGACTAATGAAAACTTTGCCTTCACAGAAATTGACCGGTGAGCTGAAAAGAAGAAGGAAAGGAATTTGCGAGTCTATGTGAAATTTTCTTTGGACTAATGATAACCTTGCCTTCACAGAAATTGACCGGTGAGCTAAAAAGGAGGAGGTAATAAAAATTCGCGAGCCTACATGAAATTGTTTTTGGACCAATGAAAACCACCTCACAAAAATTAGACATTGTGCAAAGAAGAAGAAAGAAAGTGGGGAGCCTATGCGAAATTCTTTTTGGTATAAAATGAGGAGAAAAATTAAATTAATAACAGAAGAGTGTCTGCACTCACATGAAAGGTTCCGATTCTTATTGGAATCTAAATAAGCACGTGGTACTTCAACAAATTTTCTCTCAATAATCCAGGAAAGTTAAATGTTTCAAATTATTCTCTTTTCGTATCCCTTCTGTGAGCAATGAATTCTCTTACCTTATATTATTTTGTGTCAGATCATTTAGTCTGTTGTATGAACATTTCCCCTTTCATGACAATTTGTTAAAACTACAGAGCTTAAAAATTTCTCGATTATTTTCCTGAAATGAGTGACTGACACAACTTCAAGCGTATAAATTCGTAAATAAATGTCCATATCTTCTTTTGTTAAAATTACCTGTGTGTTTCCTCGTTATTATAATATTCCATTACTCTTCTTAGCGTGGGTAACTCAACTGTTAATTTCAAACCCTCAGCCCCGCGCCACTATAACTCTAAAGTTTGGATCTCTGGCTATTATGCTGTAACGCCAGCTCGGAAAGGCATTTACTTTCAATACTCTTGATGAAGAGAGACATAATCCAGGAGAGAGAAAAGATTATGGGCGTTAACACCCGAAGTGAAACAATGAAGTGTATACAAAAATCAAAATTATTTTGGAAGTAATATGAAGGAAGTAATATGAAGGGTTTCGTTTCTGTTCACCGCGTCCAGTGTTGAAGTTTTCGCCAGTGTCAGATTAATCGCCAATTATATTATCGGCCTTTTAACCAAGCAGGAAGGAAATAAAAGAATTTTCCTTCCAAGAACGCTAAGTATTTCAATCAATGTCCCTTCGTCTACTTTTGAACGTATGCAATGGTATGTCCCTTCAGTGAGAACGAATTCTCTTACTTTTGCTTTAAACATTTTTTAATATTATTTTGTGACGGATCATTTAATCTGTTGCATGAACATTTCCTCTTCATGACAATTCATTGAAACTATGGACTTGATTTATTTCCCTGAAATGAGCTACTGACCCAACTTCAAGCGTCTAAATTCGTTAATAAATTATTTATCTTGTTTTGTTAAAATTACTCGTGTTATAGAAACTATCTTTTTCGCTATTGCGGCATGTGGGTGGGGCCTTCCTTACTTTACTCGATTCAGCAGTAGCTACTTGCTGCAGAAGACGAGGCATGTCCTAGCAGTTTCACAGTCAGATTTCTCGTTCCTCCTGTGGGAACTAGCGGAGAAATCTCTCTCTCAACAAAACATCTACTCAAGCAATTTGTTAACTGGGAAATGCCACTTTATTCCCGCAAAATAACACTATTTTTCACTCTTTTTCAATCAGAAATAAAAGCTGTTAAACACTTATCGCGAACCTTGGGTTTTGTGTTTCCTCGTCATTACGACCCCCCCCATTAATCTTCCTGGTGTGGGTACATCAATTATTCATTTTAACCCCTGAGCTCCACGCCACTATAGAAAATCTGCCATGAATGATTAAAAGTTGCAAGAAGCTGAATGCAAATATATATAACTTTAATAAACAGAGGAGTTTGGTTAACAGTGGCGGGAAATGTATTGAAAAAAAAATGCGCGTGTCGTACGAATTAAAAAACGTATTCAGTGAGGCCGGTTGAAGGAAATATTCCTGCCGACACTTGGATTTGTGTTATGTTCCCGGTTAGGACCAATGAAAAACAACACGAATACAAGAGTAGAAATAACGAAGGTATATTACACGAAATGATAATACAAGACGTGGAAGGTGTTAGTATGGCTCTCAGTCTGGTTTGTAGTGAAATACTATCGGCTCGACTCGATTCGGTATCTAGCCCCCCACCCCCACGAGGGTTGCATGTGGCACAAGGCCGAGTTTTACGTGTGTATCCCGAGCCCGCAGGCTCGGCCAAAAAATGCCCGTAGAAACTGTAAAAACAGAATCGGGTTGGTCAACCTCCCCGAACGAGACTCTGCCCTTCGGCGGAGCCTCGTCCGGGTTTCTCTCTGCTTCTAAGCAGAGAGTTCGACCGTCAAGCCGAGAAGCTCGGCTTGATTAGGTATCTAGCCCCCCCCACCCACGAGGGTTGCATATGGCACAAGGCCGAGTTTATCGTGGGTTTCCCGAGCCCGTAGGCTCGGCCAAAAAATGCTCGTATAACCCGTATAAACGAGATCGGGTTGGTCATTTTCCCCGAACGAGACTCTGCCCTTCGGCGGAGCCTCGTCCGGGTTCCTTTCTGCTCAGAGGCAGAAAGTTCGACCGTCAAGTCGAGAAGCTCGGCTTGATTAGACCCTCTCTCTTGCTAGGCGTAGTATAAATAGTGTTAGGAAGAGTTCATTCTGAAGTTATAGGTAAGGACCCAGTAAATTTGATTGGTTGGTTTGTTTTGTTTTACGGCGTATCAACATCAGTGGGTTATTTAATTTTATTGCTGTTAATAATTTTTTGAAAAAGATATTGTTAGTAGTATTTTTTTCAAAAATGTATTTCTGATAATATGTTTTTTTTTTCAAAAATGTATTTCTGGTAATATTTTTTTCTTCAAAAATGTATTTCTGGTAATATTTTTTTTCAAAAATGTATTTCTGGTAATATTTTTTTCTTGAAAAATGTGTTGCTAGTAATATATTTTTTTCAAAAATGTATTGCTTGTAAAAAATTTTCCCAAATAGTATTGTTGGTATTAAAACCTATTTTTATACTTTCATAGTGTTTTAACCCCTTTTGTGGGGTTTAACAATTTAACCGTAACTGTGACCTTGACTGGTGCTACCATCCGGGGTCTGCGTGAACTTGGGAATACCAGCATTTAAGAGGTGGTTCCAGACTTCCCAAAACCTTCTGATCAAAGACCTTGCTAACGGCTTGGATTTAGTACCCAAGGATCATGACACGTGACTATAATTGAATTATGAAAGTTAGAATTTTATATTTCATAAGAACTGAAAAAGAAAAAAAAAAGTCTGAAAATAAAATCTTTTTTGATACGTCATACTACCTACAAAATGTGACGTCATCCCCTGGTCGCAGTTTGTTTACGTACCCCTAGATAACACAGCCGTTATCAAAACACATCTGATTCTTTCTTTCTTTCTCTTTCTTTTTACTCAGAATTTCCCTGTCATTGTAATGACACCCTTTCGCCATTTGTTACTTATCAATATATCCATTGTCTCTTAGCCGTGTGTGTGTTCTGCCTATCACCCACGATTCGTCTCGCCTTTCTTTCTGCCTTCTTTTCTTTCTTTTCCTTTTCTGCCTCGTAAATGGTGCCACAAAAATTCAAGATGCTTAGATAGAAAGTACGGTCGAAATATAACGCAGACCCTTATCGCTACATTTTGTGAGCCAGTATGCTAGCTCACGAGAAGGCTACTTCGAAACAGATGAAGGCAAACAAATTTTCATGCTCGCATTTTCCGAACGTTTTGGCGAGGGTCTCGGGCACCGAATACGAGTGGACGTAGCAGTTAAAAAGGGAAGGACACATGGCACAGTGGATAAAGGCGTTAGTTAGATCCAGTGACAGGACCCAAAGAATGTGAGTTCAATACCTGGTTAAGGCAGTGGATAACTTGAAGAGGGGAATTAACAGAAGATAGGTGATAACTGACATTCCAACCACCTGAAGAAGGTCGGAGCGTACAACGGCCGAAACGTTGTGATAAATATGACAACAAAGATGAGAATGATAGTCCGAATAATGTAAATAGTGTACATAGCACCTCATCTCAAAAATATAGACAGATTCCTGGTGCCTCTCTCAAGTTTTTATGTTAGTGATTTTTTTCTACTGTTGAAATCCTAAATGTTAGCTGTTACTTCTGTCAAGATTAATATTGGGAATGCCTTCGAAAATAACAATCTTTTTTCTTTCTTTTCTTGTAAATACTTTTGTTCAATCGAGATAAATTTTGAAAATATTACTATTATCATTCCCCCGTCCCCCATTCAACAATTGTAGAGACGGATCTATTTCGGGGAATTATAAACTTAAGGCAATGGAGAACTTGGAGAGGTGATTTAACAGGAGATAACTGATAACTGACATCCATCAAACATGGCACGTGAAACTAAAACCAGCGAACGAAATAAAGGGTTCAGTTCGACATTCCAACCACCTGAAGAAGGCCGAAGCGTACAACGGCCGAAACGTTGTAATAAATATGGAGACAAAGATGAGGACAATATTCCGAATAATGTAAACAGTGTACATAATACCTCATCTCATAAATAAAAAAAGTCCTCAAGGACACATGGCACAGTGGATAAAGGCGTTGGTTAGATCCAGTGACAGGACCCAAAGAGTGCGAGTTCAATACCTGGTTAAGACGGTGGATAACTTGGAGAGGCGAATTAACAGGAGATAAGTGAAAACTGACATCCATTAGACATGGCACGTGAAACTAAAACAGTCTACCCCAGCGAACGAAATAAAGGATTCAGTCCGACATTCCAACCACCTGAAGAAGGCCGTAGCGTACAACGGCCGAAACGTGATAAATATGGCAACAAAGTTAAGGACAATAGCCTGAGTAATGTAAATAGTGTACATAATACTTCATCTAAGAAATATAGACAGATACTAAAAAGAGAAGGTATTTAGTTAGTTTCGTCTGCTAGAAGATCACGCTAGTGTGACACCCAATGAGAACCAATCACAATATAAGCTGAAATGAACTTGCTAACACTACAGGAGACAACTAAAATAACTAAATTTTCATATTCCAAAAATAGATGCATTGATTTACAAGATACATTTTTTAAAATCCATTTTCTTCTTATGAACAGATTTTTCCTATGACATGAAATACCTGAGACACAGGAAAATTTCTTCATGACTTTGACTCTGACTGGTACATTCGACTGCTACTTGTATTATCACGCGGACTGTTTGCACATTATCATTTTATTTGTACATCATTCGGGGATTTAATAGTAGTCGATAAAGGCGCCTGAATATCTAACAGAAAAATGCTCGACTCAATTCTAAAGTGTGTTACTTGAAGCGTATAAAATGTCTAATAAACTATACACGTTTAAAAGTTGAAATTTTGCAGGTTAATAAATTGAGATATGTTTTATATGTTATTTAAAATACCGTATTTGACGACATAAAAATCTCACAGATATATTAGACGTTCCCACATTTCAGTGGAACATATTCAGGAAAAATAAGTTGTGGCGCGTGCGTGCACATCAGAATGTTACCGGTGTGGATAGGTGGTAGGATAATTATTTTATCGAAAACATAGGACATAAAAACGAACTGCTCAAAGGTTAAAATATATATTTTTTAATTTTTTTTAGAGTGAAGCGTGAGTCCTTTAATATTCGGCGTAGCAAAAAGTTCGTTAATAAGGCAGATATTAGTAGCAGTCTGGAGAAAGTTCCGTTAGTGGGCGTTTTGAAGTAAGATCACGATAGAGATAGTAGTAATATCAGAAATTAGGTGAATAGAAATGTCAGTAGCTAATGACCTCTTAACTGTTTCTTCTCACGTCATGCATGGCCGGTTTCTACGCGACAGCGTTCTTTTGTTCTGTCCTCTCCTGGTGTCCCATCTTGTCCCCTCTGGGACTGGCCCAGAGGTGTTCGGTTTAGAACCTTTTCAATGGGCTCAGAGTTTGCGGCGGGAACTTTGGTTTCGGTTAACATTGAAAAAGTCTCTTTCTGTCTTTCCGGCGTTCTTTACTTTTCCATCTTTTTATAACGGAAGTTATGCGTGGAGCCTACATGGTTGTTTATATTTTTTCAGTTACAAATAAGTAAGCTGAACTCCTGCAAACTTCTAGTGCTTTTGACCGGCTTCTGTCTTTTCTTCTTCCTCTTTTTATTTGAGGTTTGGCTTCTCGCAGGTTGAGAGTATAGAAAGAGAAGTTTAAAGAAAGAGAAAGAAGGAAAGAGATAAGAATTTTAAAGGAAAGCGCAAATGCCTTGTTTTAATTTGAATCCTTATTATTTTTGTTTTTGAATTTTATTCTTTATGGGGACTCACTACAAGTTGTTTGTCTATTTAAGCATATAATGTTGAAATTAAATTGTCAGTATTGCATAAGGGCATCCACATTTTTGGCATACATTTTCGATACCTAAGGTTTAAAATTAAATTTTAGAAATGAAAAATCTTTCTTGAAGATTTCATTTTAGCTTTAATTGAAAGTTTAATAATTAAATTTATTATTTCCATTAAGTAAAATATTTTGGTGCATTTCAGATAGAAATTATATAGATTGGAATGTCAAATTTAATTTTGATTTCCTAAAATTTTCTCAAAAGCGGCCATTTTCTTACTTTTAAGAAATTTGTAAACAAACCTATTTTTTCTATTTTAAAATTCTTTCAAAAAATAAATATATATTTCTGACAAGTTATTTTAGTAAACTTAGAAAATTTAAAGTTAAATTAATCTGATTTGAAATAAATGTTATTTACTTATAGCATAAAAAAATAATATACAACCAATTATTAACGATTGGTGCCGTTCATCTGATCCAACGTTTTATGGACTGCTGATAGACAAAGCGATGACAGCTACTATGAATGACACAATTGTCAGAAATCAAAGTGAACGCATATTTTTGGTTTTTAACTAACTCGTAATTTTTACAAGTGAACATATTTTCCGCAATTATTTAATATTTTATTGACTTTTATTTACCTTTCGAAGATGAAAAAAAAAATAGTTTTAAATTTTATTCAAATTGCATAAAACATTATTATTATGGGGTTGAAATAAAAATTATAGTCTGTGGTAAAATTGTAACCCACGTTATTAAGAGTTGGAGATGAAAAATAGACAACAGGAGGCCTCGGCAACATAATCGTTATGAGTCTCTACCGATTGAATAGAATTTTATTATAAACAATTGTCTTGTAAATGGAATTTTTAAAGCATTTTGAATGTAAAAATAAAGAAAAAAGTGTGCAAGACAATAAGAAACACTACCTGCCAAAAAAAAAAGTGAAGTTTTGTTGAAATCGGTTTAAAAATGTAGGAAATCCGATCCTATATATAAACGAACACACACACACACACACACACGCAAACAACCTGGGTTTTATAATAAGTATAACTCGATATGAGTTGTCCCCCTTTCATTCTCGCGATGCCTCTTAATCGTGTTTTCAAATTGATTTCGTGCAAAAACAATTGTGTTTTTCCAATTTTTGTCGCTGTCAGAACCACCGCATGGTAATTTTACATAGTCCTGTGAAGTTTTGTTGAAATCGGTTGAAAAATGTAGGAAATCCGATCCAATATATAAACGTACAGACACACACACACACACACAATCTGCATTTTATAATAAGTATGATGAATAAGGCTTAAACATTTTTAAAGGATTTCGATTTTGTTTAAGATCTTGTTGCCTGATGTGATTAAATGTAAACAAAAACAGGAAGCTGAAGAGTTATAACCACGCATGTCCTAAAGACACACACACACACACACACACACACACACACACACACACACACACACACACACACACACATCTATCGCAGTTTAGCATCCCGCTACCACTTTCTTATCAATGTTGAATTTTGTAAAATTTTGTGTAAAAAAGTGGATCAAAAGCTTATTCAGCGTCATACAGATTTTCAGAAAATATCAGCTTCTACTTGGTCAATAAGCACACAAGTGGGTGTTGGAATCCACCCACGTACAAATATTTTTCCAGCATGTGACCAAATCAAGTTTTCTCGCCATATTCCGTGAGCCTGTCACGTGATTACATTAATTATAAATAGCAGACACAAGCTTGCTCTTTCTCTTTTCTGTTCCCTTTTCCTGCGAAGATGTGATCTTTAAGGATCCCGTCTCGACCATAGGTGGTCTGACGTTTAAAGCATATTCACGCATGCACGTACGTACGAAATTTTCCAAAGTATATTACAAACATACGAAACATTTCCAAACAAGCAACAAGAAATTTTCTCTTTGAAATACTCTTCTAAAGCTACAGTTTATTCAGCATTTCTCAGCTTTATAATTCATTCGACTTTCGTGAGCTCAGATAAAAATATTAATTCAGTCCAAGGGACACAACACCAGCAAAATAATAACCTCTACGCATGTACATCATTACACAAAAATAAATATAAATGCTGTTGTTATAAAAACCGTTTTTGTTCCTTCTTGCGTTTCATATTTTGTAGTATTTTACGTTAAATATAAATCGTGTGGTCATGTTAATAATAAACAGACATCTACAAATTCTTGTTAACATACCACAACAGCAGCAGCTGCCTCATTATCGAGCATTTTTTTTCTTTTTGTTTAATTATTTTGTACCTAGAAATGTTCCAAAGATGCAATGAATCATTTTTCAGCTAGCAGAGATCTACCACACACACACACACACACACACACACATATATGTGTGTGTGTGCGTGTAGAGGGCCAGACAAACTTACCAAGGTTTCACCTAAGCGCATCGTCAGGGAAGGCTTGCTTACAAACTTTACTTACTTTCTTCGCAAAAAAAAAAAAAAAAAGTAATTTAAAAGAAGAGAAAATGTTTGTTTTTTTCTTTGGGCTATGAACTTGCATGCTAGACGATTATTTTCAGCTAACGTACATGTTCTTGGTTCTTTCTTTTTTTATAGCTTTTTTCCCCTTTGGTATTGGTTTGATTATTTGCAAATCAAGACACCGAAGCTTTTCCAAACGAGTATAATTTCTTATATGATTACTACTAATAATACACATCATACATACATACATATATATATATATATATATATATATATGAATTAAAAAAGGTTTTGTGTTGCTTTAAACACAATACAAACTTATAAAATCACTAATTTTTTTCAGTTTTTTTAAATTTGAATTTTTTACTGTTGTCATGTCATCCAGACACAAATCCCAATGCTGGATGTTCAAGCATCAGATGAAGGGTAGATTTTCTGTCCCGGTATCATCCTGATTCCAAAAAGGTATGTCTAGAGCAAGTGTGGCCCGAGTTAGAATGATTTCAGACACACGGATAGACAGAATTTTGCTGTTCTTCTATTTATTTTAGAATAATGAATAATTAAAATTTCAATGTGAAATATTTGAGTAATCTCCCTTGGACCATAACGCCTAATTCTAAGGAAGGTAATTAAAGTTTTTGCATACAAGAATGATTTTTAACAGTTCAGGAAATGGAGTATGATGCGGGCCGAGTTCAAATTTTGAATGTAACAGTTTTTGTTCACTTCTCGCTGATGCCTTTGGGAAAGGCATGAACCCACCTTTTCTTCCACCTTATCTATGGGTTAAATAGGATAGCTGACCTAGCTCTCCAACCTTGGTTGGCAACCAGAAGGACAACAAGAAAACCATTCCACGATATTTCCCAAGAAGAACAATCATGGCAATTCATTCAACAAGTACAAGTTCCAGTTTAGCAATTGTAAAATTTAAACATTTGATAATGTCATAATGTCGGACGCAAAGTCAGGAACCGTTATTGGCATTTATGTGTCTAGTGTACATTTTGAATGGTGTTCCAACTTTAAAGCCGTTTTTCACTCTTTTCCATTTTAAAACCTTTCTTCTCTGAAGAGTCAACAGTCCTCTCTACCCCTATAAATTTTATTTTCATAAAGAAAAGAGCAGAAAAAGAAAGTATTTCGGAAAATATATTTTTGTATAAAAAAAAAATATATATATATATATATTTTTCATAATCGAATCTTTATTGCTTATTTTCAAGGAAGGCAGGCTAGATTACTTTTCTTACTTGAAATATTGGCGCAACACGATCATCCGACACCTATATCGCATCATTTGGTCTTATGGTGTATTATTACTAAGCAAACTAAGCGTACCTAGCAGCACGTGTTAAGGAACTCTCTAAAGCGCGGAGGTACAAATCGTTGATTACTAGAATGGCAGCCGTCGGTGACTCTAAGCCAGAGGCAAATCAAGCCACAACAAGTGATATTGACTTGCGCCCACACTGCAAATATGGAAGTAACTGTTATCGAAAGAATCCAGACCATTTTCGACAGTATCAGCACCCAAAAAGGAACCGTCCAGCAGCTGCAAATCAAAATGACGAGGTCAGTAAAACTTACACCCAGGAAACAATAACAACAATGATTTAAGGAAGTCTTATTTTTTTTTTTTTTTAAATTATTTCCCGCCAATCTGTCCCTTTCTTTTTTTTCCTAAATGAATTTAATACTTTTCTTTTTTTTAACATTCTGATTATCTTGCTATAGGAAATTATTAGATATTTCAAGGTTTCGACTACTTTTTTCTAGGATCGGCTGATTAAAATCGAATAGATAAATAAAAAACTATGATGCAATTCGAAGAAATAAACATTGGGGTGTCAATACATGGAAACTATCACTCCTCACTTCACCGTTGTTAAGACATTTTTTTTTCTCTTATTTTAAATTACATATTTTTTTTTTTGCGAAGAAAGTAAAATTTGTTTCAAAATATGTTAAATAAACTTTAAATTTTCTTCAAATAAATTTTGAAAAATCTATAATTGATTTTTGCAAGATTTTAAACAGAATTTGACTTCTATTTTACAAAATCCTAAAAAAATGGTTGAAATATCGATTTTTAGTAATTTCGCTGACTCAAAAAAAAACAAAATCATTTTTAACTAAAATTTCGGAAGTGCTAAAAAGGATTAAAATTTTTCAAAAAAACAATCAAAAAATATTTTGGTCTTTTCTAAACTAAACATTTTGATAAATTTTCTTTTTCATCAAGTCAAGTTTAAAGCCGTTTTATGCATTGCTCTTTCTTTTTTCATCGATTTTTTTTGGTGTCATTTATTTATTGTTTACTGTACAGAACAAAAATAACTTTTTCTTTCAGTTCTGTTAAAAGGTAAATTAAATTAATAAACAACAACAAATTGTCTTAATTATAATACTAATCTTGTTTCTTACTGATTAAATCACCAAGGGAAACTCTATATTCCAAATTTTAAAAAATAATGTTTTCTTTTCTTTTTTTTTTTTTAAATGTTTTCTAAAAATGTGATACACATTAAAAAATATTTGTCACTTTACTTGGTAAATTTTCATTATGTTTTCATGCTTGATTTCTTTTTTTTGTTTTTGTTTACTTTTTCTGTCTTGATTGGAGACTTAGTTTTTTTTTTTTTTTTTTTTTTTTAAATGTTTTTAGTGCTAGGGGTCTCTAAAATCAAAAAGCGTGAAAGAAAATATATCAAATTTGTCATTTAAACTTTATTGTTTAGTTTTCAAACTCGAGCCTTTTGCTAACGTTCAGATCCCTAATATTTTTAATTTTAAAACTTAAAGTCATTAAAAAAATAATAATCAGACCTTTTTTTAAAAGTTGGTCTGTTACTTTTTCTCTCTCTGGTTAAAATTGGTTACACATTGAATTGATATTTTTTTAAAATGAAACTTTGTTAAAAAAATTCTCTATAAATTTTAATATCTTTAATAAATTTATTTAAAGTGAACAAATCTTTTAGGCAACATTTTTAAGTACATAAAAAAAATCAACAGCTTGAAAGAAAATCATTTTTCTTGCCACTTTTTAGTCACTTTTTTTTTTTTTTTAGCTGCATATTGAATTGATTGATTCATACACATTAAGTCATGTAAATAAATTACTTTCTAGATCAATACAGAAATAAATAGCAACTAACTTTCCAAATTTCTAATTACATTAGCTTATCACCCTTAGATACAAAATTTCCTTTAGTTTATCAAGAAATCTCATAAAAACGATCTTCTTTTTTTTTTTTTTTTTTTTTTTGGTTGGTTGGATGTGAAACCTTTCACATCCAACTACAATGCTTACAAAAGAAAGATGAACATTGAGATTTTGATAAATTGAAGAAATTTTGCGTCTAGGACTAAATAAATGTAATTAGAATTTAGGAAAGTAATTAAGTTATAGTAAAACAAAAAAAAAAAAAAAAAACTATACGAAATAATAGAATAAAGACAAGTTTTAAATACAATTGTCTCCAACCAAATTGACGATTTTGAAAGAACCCATATGGTCAGTAAGAAAAAATAGTCAACTTTTTAACTTTTGCTGATTTAAGACAGATTTTTTTTTATTCTTAAAAATTAAAAGCAAAAAAAAAACAACATAGTAAACTTGCTTCATTCTTTTTTTTTTTTTTTTTTTTTCTCCCTAATTTGCCTTTATTTGTTACAGTAATTATATTTTGATTTTCATGAAGTATATTTTAAGACTTTAAATTAGGTACCTCCATGAGATCGCTAAAAAAGAGCATAGCACGACGAAAACAAAACTTTATCGTCTAAATGTTTAAGAGGAAAGATCAAAGTATTTTTGGGGTATTTTTTTTACTTTTTTTTAATCATTCCTAGCACATCCAAAATTTTTGTTAAAAGTCTTGTTTTTTTTTAGTCAGCAAAACTGACAGATAATCAATCATGTCAACCATTTTTTTTCCATTTTATAAAAAAAAAAATGAAAATCTCAGTTTGAAATTCTTTTAAAAATCAAGCGGTATCTATATTAAACTTGCTTTATTCTTTTTTTCTCCCTAATTTGACTTTATTTGTTAAAGTAATTATATTTTGATTTTCATAAAGTAAATTTTAAGACTTTTTAAATCAAAGAATTCCTCACTTTTACTTTTTTTTTTTTAAAGAAAGCTTTCTATGCTTTTTCAATGACACATGGATGTACATGGTGTAGTGGTTAGCAAATTTGTCTCACAAGAACAATTATGACTGAGAAGTGAGTTCGATCCTCACTAAGTGTCCCATACTTTTGGCATTGTGCCACATCACATTAGGCTTAGAAAATCACCACTCTGGGGGTAGAAGAGAGGAAGAGAAAAAAAAAAAAAATAAACTTCAAAGCAAAAAAAAAAAACATTGAATTAAAAAATTTCTACTATCATTTTTTTCTTTTCTTCTTTTTATGTGGAAATTTGATATTCAAGATGTATTTTTCTTTGGTAAAAATTATCACAAACGAAAAGACAAAATTCATATGAAAACTTTTTTAGGAACTACCTCAATAGTTCTTTGGAAAACGGGTGAAAAATACAAAAAGGAAGCAGTTGCTGTGGTTTGATTTGGTTTTGTTTCACAGTATCGACCTCACTGGGTTATTTAATGCCGACAAGATTTTTATTATCTGTCTATATTTCTGAGATGAGGTATTATGTACACTATTTACATTATTTGGACTATTGTCTTTATCTTTGTTGCCATATTTATTACAACATTTCGGCTGTTGTATGCTCCTGGCTTCTTCAGGTGGTTGGAATGACAAACTGAACCCTTTAGTTCGCTCACTGGGGTAGACTTTTCTAGTTCCACGTGCCATGTTTAATTGATGATGTCAAGGACACATGAGACAGTGGATAAATACGTTAGTTAGACCTAGTGACAGGACCCAGAGAGTGTGAGTTCAATACCCGGTTAAGGCAGTGGAGAACTTGGAGTGGGGAATTAACAGGAGATAACTGACAACTGGCATCCATTAAACATGTCAAAATTTAATTTGACACGCTAGAGCATTAACAAAAAGATTTGTGCTTGCTGAAAAAAGGTTGGGAAATGCTGGTCTAAAATAACTTCCTTCCAATGTTGTATTCCTACAGAAAGTTACTTCCCTTAGTTTGAATTACTTCCCTTAGCCTTCAAAATCAGTTTGGCTATCTTTTGGGATTCTGTTGAAATATTGTCCATATCCATCATGATCTTACTGACTTGGTCAGTCCTTCTCTGTATCTTTTTTCCTCACTTTTCAAGAAACAAGATATAATTAAAATTCTTTTAAAAAGATTTATTCCAAATTGTAAGGCGTCTTTCCATACAATTTTGAATTTTAAAAATTAATTAAAAAAAAAACTTAACTTAACCAAAATCTAGTAAGCTTTTTTAAAATTAAAGCAACTGGTCAAAAAAAAAAAACTGGAAAGAAACTTGAATTGAACATGTTCTAAAACAGTGTTTCGCAACATTGGGGGCCTTGTAGAAAGTGGGCACTGGAAGTTTTAATTTCATGGGGGGGGAGCAGTGGACATACTGAGAGGGGCAGTAATTAAAAAAAATTATTCAATATTGGCATTGTTTTTCCAACTTTCTACATGGCCACATGTGGTTTCAATGCAGTTACACAGCTTACTAAATAGAAAAACTGCCTGCAAATTACAAAACGCAGAGACTAAGCAGCCTGGAACCAAATGTAAGAGCCTTTGCCAGTAAGCACCAAAGTCAACCACTGCATTGAAAAGATTGAGATAAACTTTGTTTTTTTAGCATTTTAAATATTTATATTTATAATAGAAATGAAAACAATATTAAAATTATTTTTGCACTAATACCTAAGTGGTATCTTACTATGAAAGATGAATTTGAAATTTGATTTAACGTGAGAGGGTGTTGACAAAAAAGTTTTGTGCCCAAAGGGGGTGCTGGTTGAAAGAAATGGTTGGGAAATACTGCTCTAGTGCAACACAGTGATCCAACTTTCCTAGCAATTAATACAATATAATTGTTCCGGTTCATATCCATGGAAAATGTTAGACTAAGAAAGCACTAAGAGATATTCTCCTGGCGGTTAGCATCAGCCATGCTGATAGAATGGCAAAAAAAAGTTTTTCAAAGACAATTAGAAGAGAGAGTTCTCAATCCTTTAAATGACATCAGACATTTTGCTTGGGTCAAGTTATCTAATTACACATTCCAAAGAGATTATTCTTACCTTGGCACACTCTTATATGATGGTTGATATAATTTAGTGGAATGGAAACAAATTATTTACATTATTCAAACTATTTACCTCATCTTTGTCGCCATATTTATCACAACGTTTCAGCCGTTGTATGCTCCAGCCTTCTTCAGGTGGTTGGAATGTTGAACTGAACCCTTTATTTCGCTCACTGGGGTAGACTGTTCTAGTTCCACGTGCCATGTTTAATGGATGTCAGTTATCAGTTATCTCCTGTTAATTCCCCTCTCCAAGTTCTCCACTACCTTAACTGGGTATTGAACTCAAACTCTTTGGGTCCTTTCACTGGATCTAACCAACGCCTTTATCTACTGTGCCATGTGTCCTTGACGATTAAGGCAGTGGAGAACTTGGAGAGGAGAAGTAACAGGAGATAACTGACATCCATTAAACATGTTTCCCAGCTTTCAAATTCAACATTTGTGACTCTGTGCAGCTCAGGTATTGAAGTATTGAGCTCAGGTATTGAATTCCTCTTTCAAAGCAAGCATTACAATCATCCCTAGTTTCAAAGGCTGCCACACGATTGCGTGTCATCTTCAAAAAGCTTAAAATTAGAACCGTTCAATCCAAGAACGTCGTTAATATAAATGAGAAGTAAAATAGGTCCAGGTATGAACCATACAAGTACATCACCGATAACTGTGGACAAAACAGCATCTTGTAATACAAGCCTTTATTTTCTTAAAAAAAATAAAAAATAAAAATAAAGGAAACACTTGATCCAGTTTCAGGCTTTGCCATGAACACTGACTGGTTTCAATTTTGATGAGTAGTCTTTGGTGTGGGGTTGCGTCAAAACCTTCACAGTGTCCCTATCACAGTGTGCGATGGGTAAATCGTCGCCATTTTATATTTTTCATTTCATACATGTACATTGTTGGTTTTTGATTTTGTCAACTACACAATAGAGTAGGGTCATTTGGGCACTGTCTGTAAGAAAAAAAAGAGCGCCATGCTGCAATTCACTCCACCAGAAATTTGGAAATGGCATGCTGTACTGCTGGCATTCACGCCAGAAGCTCCGATGCAAACATTTCATAGTGTTTGGGTGTCAATCTAAAGAGAGTGCAGAGGATTCAGAAAGAGTCGGATGAGTCTAATGGTGATTACGAAGGTGTTTGGAGTGATCACAATGTTATTTCTCCATTCATCTTCCCACAGGGTCTAAGATTCAACACAGAGGCCTACAAGGGCCTTGAGGAGGTAGTGCTGCCCTGGGTCAAGAGGGTGGCTGCTTGAAGATCCTATGTCTGGCAACAGGACTTTGCACACAAACAAGAGAACCCAGTCATGGCTGTCAGACAATTTTTGCAACAACATCACCCCTTACATCTGGCCACCTAACTCCCCAGATTGCAATGTGTGGGGTGTGGTTGAGCAAAAGACAAAGAAAACTCCTTGTAACCCCAAAGAGGAACTGAAGGCATGGATTATGACAGCATTCACCAACTGAAAAAAGGCGACTATCCAGAAGAGTTGTAGGAGATTTTGAAGTCGTCTGGAGGCTGTGGTTGAAGCCAATATGATTTTTTTTTTTTTTTTTTTTTTTTTTTTTTTTTTTTTAAATTGAACAAATTTAATAGCATTTCAAGATATTATGTAATTTTACTAAATATATCTGTTAAAATGAGAAGATGTCAGTGTTATTTTCCTTTTGGCATCATTTAGACGACAATTTGTACATCGCATCATGTATATGTGTATACATGATTTTACACAGCATCACAAGTTGTTGCAACAAATCAAAGCATTAATTTAAAAATTTAAGCCATGTTCATATGTAACCTAGTCAAATCAAAACTTTCATATGGATACCATGCATGCCACCAAATCCATTCAGAAATATCAACACTGTCAGCTGACAACTGCTTTCTCAGATCAATGGTTAAAAAAATATATATATATATATATATATATATATATATATATATATATATATATATATATATATATATATCAGGTCGAGATTTCTTTCCTTGGCATCTTTGACTGGTCCCCATGCACCCAGCACTATGTGATGCATCTCAAAGCACTTTTTTGCATCTACAGTCTATAGTTAGACTCTCTATAGTAAATGACCATTCATGCATGGTGAAGAGTCGCAGCCTTCACGAGGTAACCTTGTTAATATTGTTATGTGGCCCCATTTTGTCCTGTTTCTTTATTCTTATAATTATTTATTACTATAAAATACAAAATCTAACTTAAAATGATGACTTAAATCTGTCGCTACTAGATGCCCTTTTTATCTTACGAAAAGTTCCCATTCACCAAACCCTTTACATTTTGTAATAATAGAATGGAACTTTCTAGAAGAGTTCTAGAGGGTCCCAAAAAAACATATATAAACAGGAGTTCATGCCAATGAGCGAGTTGCCTCCTGAATCCACAGCCACGACTATTGAGGTCAACTTTGGTCCTTTTGATTCAAGAACAAAGCTTCGACTGAAAGAATCTACAGTCCTCGAAAAGAAAAGACTATTGGTAAATACTTCACCCCTTTCCTTGATACTATTGACCAAACTCTTTTATTTTATATATATATGTGTGAATATATATATATATATATATATATATATATATATATATATATATATATATATAATGTGAATATCAAACTATTTTTAAAGAGAAAAATAATATAACTCTTGGACTAGTGACAAATTCCTATGCGTCACCTTAATTTTAACACCAGTGGATTTCCTCTCCCACTCCCTTGTATAGTTACAAGTTAAACCAACTACCTTCTGGGCTCTTGCAGGCTTAGTAACTTGTTAGCATTTCTTAACTTAGATTGTTTTAAACCTCATCCCTATTGTTCTAAAATATATTTTATTATATGTAAAATAAAATCTGCATTTCATTACTAGATGTAATCTCTTTTTCTTAAACCTTAATTTCTACTAATTTGTTTCTTCTTATTTTGTGTTGCACCAACCATAACGATATGCATGGGTATAGACAGAACACAGTGTATCTAGAGGAGTCTAACCTCGATTAAAAATCCCTCTATTCTTTACAGGTAGTTGTAGTTACTGTACCAATCATCAACAAACGGCTGTTTCGTCAGAAAGAACGTAGCAGCTTCATGGAAGATCATCTTGCATGACCAACGGAAGATGCATTGCTCCAGTTACTGGAGAACCATAATAAAATCTATAGTAATGGCACACATAGGTGTCCTTAGCCATTGAAAGATTCAAATGACAGTCCCTATAAATGGTTTAAAATAACTTTTTTAGTGGGCAATTTATCTGTTAAAAATGAGATGTCAGTGTTTATTTTCATTTTGGCATCCTTTAGACGACAATTTATGTATTGAGAGTTACAAGCCAGTTTTTCATTCGTTAAAAAAAATTAATTTAGTTTTACTATAAGGATAAATAGATTTTGGTAAGGGAAATGGAAATATGGAAGAATTCTCAGGATTGTTTGTTCATTTTATTGATGTTGATTAAATGCTTAACTTCAGGCTGAGGAGGGCTGTGCTCCTGAGAAACGCCAGAAAAATGAAGTTGAAACAGGGGAATCACAAGAGAGCAAAAGTGATAGTGAGACAACGGAAAAAACACTAGAAGAAGAAGAAGAATCCAGTGACAAAGAGAAAGGTGAGTTTTCAAATAAGAAATTTCACTTTGTTTTTATATTGAAAAAGAGTCAACATCAATTGGTTCACTGATTGATTCACTAAAGAACCTCAAAATAGAGAACTCACACACACACACACACATATATATATATATTGTTATTATAAAAAAAAAGTACATACAGAATCCTTAATGTGATAGGGTTGGTTTTGCTGCTTAAAATGGCTAGACAATTTCAGTGTTTCTATTTTGAAATAGAAATTTAGATGAAATAAAGAGTGCAACCTGGACGACACAGTGAACCAGTCAGCACTAAATTTGGCTGCACAATCTCTGTTCTTTAATAGGTGTTTGCATATGGCGAAACTATAGGTGTTCGGGACGAGACCATTCAAAGGCAGGGTGTGATTTCTAATCTTTGTAGGAACGTGTTGTTTTATTCTCATGTCTAAGCGTTGAGTTGTTCTCCCTATGTAGTCGGCTCCGCAACTACAAACGTATTTATAAATAATTGAATTAATTTGATGGGGAGGGAGAACGTCTTTACATGCAGATCGAAACATGGGCTGAGTTTGAAAAATAATCCGAACTTCGGCAGAGAAAAAACGACGACGAACATTGGATGAAATTTGTTTAGCTATTTTTTCACATTTGGTACCAATCCAGGGTAATCTGAGGTAAACTGGGCATTTTTTAACAGTGTAGAGCTCGACACTTCTGAACTCTTCAACTTTACTGCGGATAATTGAATTAACAGTATCAAGAGGATAACCCAAACTACATAGGGTATCCTTAATAAAGTCAATTTCGTCGTTCAAGAAGGGCTCAGAGCAGATCTTTAATGCTCTAAAGGTTCTGGAGGCACTTTACATCGGGTCCCTTAAGCCTTCTTTGTGTAAACAACGTGAGTGTTTGTTGGGGCTCGCTGTCATTTGTATCTAGTTCCTTTTTTTTTTTTTTCCTCCCACAACTTCCTTTTATTGTACATTTTTCTGTGTTAATTTTAAATTAAATCTCCTGTTGAAGCCTGAAGAGCGGGAGTGAAACTGGTTGCTTCGCCCATTTTTAACATGTCTCGTAATATTAAGTTTTATACTTTTATTTTATCATATATATATATATATATATATATATATATATATTTATTTTCTGAAGAAGTAATGAATTATTTATTTTCATCTATCCACCTGAATATTCAAAAGCTTATTAAAGAAATATATGAGTATCTACTAAAAATAGCATTGATAAAAATCTGTTGAATTAATGAATAAAAAATCTGTTAGTTCTTTAGAAATTGCCTTATTTATATTTGGATATGAAGCTGAGCAAATATGAAATTTCAATGATCTATGATGAGAAGGATTTTTGCTTAAAGGCACTCTATTACGCTCTGCTTGATTCGTAAATTGTCCAATGTGGCTGAGTTAGTATAAGCATGTCAGATCTAACAACGGTTTCTCCTGCCATGGAGGATGAAGGTTCGAATCATATTTTACTCTAATAAGATTTTGTGAATATTCAAGCCGGTAGACAAAATAATATACCCTTAGTAAATAAACAGTGTGTCTACTCAAATACGAGTATCTGCAAAATATAACATTTAAGTGATAAAATATCTTACTTATTATAAAACGCAGATTGTGTGTCTGTACATTTATATATTGGATCGGATTTCCTACATTTTTCAACCGATTTCAACAAAACTTCACAGGTCTACGTAAAATTACCTTGTGGTGGTTCTGACAGCGCCAAAAATGGGAAAAAACAATTATTTTTGCATGACATCAATTTGAAAACACGATAAAACACGATTCTGTTGCCAGAATGAAAGGGGGACAACTCATATCGAGTTATACTTATAAAACCCAGTTTGTTTGTGTTGTGTGTGTTCGTTTATATAAGGGATCGGATTTCCTACATTTTTCAACTGATTTCAACAAAACTTCACTTTTTTTGGTAGTCTTTCTTGCACACTTTTTTTCTTTATTTTTACATTCAGAATGCTTTAAAAATTCCATTTACAAGACAATTGTTTATAATAAAATTCTATTCAATTGATAGACTCATAACGATTGAAAACAATGTTTTTGTTTGGGTTTGACCAATTCGTAAAAAAAAAAAAAAAAACTACTTAAGACATGCGTGTCCGTCAACCTTAAACAATAATCTTTGTCAATTTTATTTTTCAGTCTTTATGATGGTCAATACTTGATCTATCTCTTACTGTTACATCCCTGGGCAATGCCGGGCTCTACTGCTCGTATACCATATTTTCTGGCTTACAAGACACTGGCTTGGAAGACGTACCCTAATATTGGAAAGAAATTTCTAAGAAAAAAAAAAGTCACATACTAGCGCCACATATTATTTACATTAATCACTCGTTCGATTTTGTTTGTATTGCAATGACATACTAGTCAAGAGCAGAAAGGCTTCCACCTCTGCTAGTAAACAGCATGTTTAAGCTTGTTGCTCAGCTCCAGTAAGGTTTATGGTTTGGAAATACTTGTAACAGCTACGTAATGAGGTTATATCATATAAAAGGCTGAATTACATAGCTAACATTATAGTGTAATGACTCAACATACAAATCCACGTCGTTATCAGTCAAGCCAATTAGGTGACTGCCCAAGCTTACTTGAGTCTGGGCATTGCCTTATATTCATCTTGGAATATGCACACATATTTTTCGGGGTATTTTTTTAGCAAAGAAAGTGCGTGTTGTAAGCCAGAAAATATGGTATATCTTCTGCAAAAAAATAATCTGAATAGTCTTTGACTCTGGTTTCAGCAGAAATTTTAGATACTGAGATCATTTTTTTTCTTTCTTATTTTTTTATTTTTTTATTTATTTTGTTTTAGAAGGGAGCAGGTTTAGCTTTTGATGTTATAGGTGATTCACTAGAATTGTCCATTTTGCTAATATTCCTTATTCATATCACACTGTTCTGTTGTTGCAAAAAACAAAAAAAAATCTTTTTAAAATATGAAAAAGTAGGTTTTTTTAAATCCCTACCATCAATGACATTCAAATATGCAACATCAGTTGCCATCTTTTGTCTTCACGAATCCTGTTCTTTTATTGTCCTTTCTTGTCATCATTAACATCTCATTTTCTTTCACTCTCCATAAACCCTTGCATCTTAGTGGCATTATTGCCTTGGTTGGAATGAAATAATTTAAAAAACAATACACCATTTCCAAAGGATCTAACATTTAATTTTCACTCATTTTCCATAAATCTATAATTGCACTTGATTTTTCCATGTGATTTTTAACCCTAGATTTTAGGGTTAGTTTATTGTTTATTTTAGAGGCAAATGGTTTTGTGTTAAAAGCTGAAACCATTTTTATCTGAAAAATGCATCTTCTGTTATACCATTTAAAAAAAAAAACATTTTTTTAAAAAAAGAAATTGCTCCCACATTGGATTTCTGGGGTGGGGGTTAGACATGGTGGATTTGAGCTTTACACAACTATTCAGTGATTGATAATTCATGGTTTAAATATTTTCAGTATCTGAATTTTAGTATCACAAACTCTGTCTACTTTCAGAATGTAATTGGGTTAATTACCTGAAACTGCTGTAATAGATGTTAATATTGCATTTAAAAAAAAAAAAAAAAATACCCCCCCCCATTTATGGGACCCCTGAAAAACAATGGGGATATCTAGAATCTTTTATTATTAGTATTTATTTGTAATGTATTCCTAGGGTATATATTATGGGTACGTGGCCAAGTGGTTAGACTGTTCGCATTTTGACTATGACACCTGGGTTCGAATCTTGCCATGGTCAGTCAGTCAGGAAGGAGATTTCCTGATGTTATCAGACTGGCCGAGTCAATCCCAGCATGTGGCACCTTTGGAAAGTGTCAGAAAACCATACCATGGGTCACCCCAAGCCTTGTGAGTGAAATTGGGTAGATGGAACCCTTGGGGGCTGTTGATAGCTATGCTAGCATGAAATCATAAGTCATTGTGACTGAGTGTTTGAGTGTGCTGGCTTTGTTCAAATTATAGATCATGCTAGTTAACACACTCTTTCCCAGAAACTAGGGTCTTCTCAGCATAGTTGAAGTATAAACCACAGGTGGGCTCTGGGTGTTGAATAAACAAAAATGCACCTGAGCAAGCGTCTGCAATAGCTACCCTAGTAGATAGGTATCCTTGAATACGAGTGGCCAGCTATACATTCCTAGGGTAGACTGCATACACAAGGTTTCAAAGATTGAAAATGTCTCATTTATTACTTTAAATATGGTTCCAAATTTAGTGAAATCTTCAGTCAGTTCAATGCTTCAGTATGAATGCTGATCAAATCTGAACAATAGATAGTTATGATCTGAAGCTTTTAGGATTGATGAGGTACACAGGGGACTTAGGAAAAATATTGGGCAATTTGAAAGACACCACCTTTGAATCTTCTTTCACTATTAGCTGGAATACACCTGCATTTATTTGTTTGTAGATAAGGAGAAATAGCTCTTGCTGCTTTTATTTGTTAATTGAGGTGCAGAACTCATTAGTCTTTACAATCTGGACACTTCCATATCGAAGCTTCATTTTACCCTCCAAATTTTGGACATGTGTTAAATCCAGACATAGATTTTAATTCTTTTGTATTTCTTTTCATTTTGTTTTTTTTTCTCCAGAAACAAATGATTTAAAAGAAAAACAACCTGAAGAATTAATTCCGCCACCATCACCTGAAGACATTAAAGAAAACATTAAACAGAAATTTTTGGTTGAAATGCCTGAAGACTTCTATGAACTTTGGGAATTTTGTAAATCCAATAAACCCAAAGATCCTTCAAGTAAGAAAATGGTTTCTCAGTTTATTTTGATGTGACTCAATTTTTTTTTTTTTTTTTAAATATTTAAAAAAAATTTTTTTTTTTTTTTTTTTTTAACTATTTTCACATCATTTATGAAATTTGTGTGTATAAAGAATAAAGAACAAATAGGAAACATTTATCCATCTAACATGTTTCACTTTTATTAAAGCTTCATCAGAGAATGAGACCTGAAGAAAAAGAAATTCTGATATTTTTATTTTTGTGTTTGATTTTCATTGGTTACTCAGGCTTTATGTACATTTGACTTATTAAGCAGCGTGTGTGTGTGTGTGTGTAATATATATATATATATATAATGTGTTTGTGTGTGTGTGTGTAGGCAGCATTTTTTTCATTGATACATGTTTCATTAAATAATATAGATAAGTGTTGTCTATTTATTTTATGTAAATTCTTTTCATATCGTCTGATAAGCTTAATAAATCATTATCATTAAACGAAGAAAGAAAATCACAATGTTGAAACATATTTTTTAATCCTATCTAAGCTTTCAGTTTACATAAGCCATTATCAAAGATGACAATTACATTACAATATATTAAGCAATACACGGACAAGACAGTGATGATAGTCTGTTTAAATGGAAGATTTCCAAGCGACGACAAACATGTGCATATAAGACAGTAGATAGCAATTGACATTGCATTTAAATTTTTGCAGATCGAAGTTGGCTGGAAAATATAGAGCCGGAAGGGAGTTCCACAAGTGAGAAGTGTGAGAAAAGAAACTGCTAGCATAGAACTTACATCTTGCCAGCTCAACTGTAAATTGATGAGATCTCGGACTCCAGTCTAGTACTGCGCTTAAATGTCTAGGTAACATAGTGAAACGCTCATCCAAACAATTATGAAGAAAGTATTTATAGAAACGCCTTATGGCTGTGGGAAAGTGACTGAAATTGAGCTGCCAGAACAGATCCAATAATATTGCTGATTCTTCTTTGGAAACAAATATTCCTTACCTATTGTGTTTCACAACTTGATATAAATAATTATACAAACTGGTTTTAATTATGATTGTTCTATTAAGTAGGAGTTCCTCTTCAATAAGTAGTACCCAGTTCTGTTTTATTTGGCTTAATAACTGAATCAGCAATGATTCTTTATTAATTACCCAAGCATAATAATTTGTATGCAGGAAACAAGCAGTCAGTTTCTTCGAAATTTTCTTACACAAATTACATGAAACTGATATCTTCATAACAAGAGTGTACATACACACACACACACACACACACACACACACACACACACACACATATGTATATGTATCTTGAACACACATAAAAATGTTAAAAAAATTAAAATTTGGGGCACACTGGGTTGTATATTAATCTTTTTGTTTTATTATTTAAATTAGGTTCCATGACTAGTTTTAGCCTGCATGGCCATCATTTGGAGAAAAAAATTCCCTGCTTGTTAATAGCAGTGAACTACAGGAGGATTTATATCTCTCTCTCTCACACACACACACACATATATATATATATATATATATATATATATATATATAAAGAAATATAGTTTTTAAGGTGTGCAATATTAATGGGATAAAGTGCTCAATATCATAGATAGAGCGTATATAAATATAAAAGTGAACATTGAAGTCAACACTCAGAGGTGACAGGCTGTTTCATGCTGCATGCATGAAACAGCCTGAGTGTTGACTTCAATGTTCACTTATATGTGTGTGTGTGTGGAAGTTCTCTGTTTATGTTAAGGTTCTTTAGTGAATCAATCAATGGACCAATTGACATTCTGACTCTTTTTCAATATAAAAACAAAGTGAAATTTCTTTTTTGAAAACTCACCTTTCTGTTTGTTACAGGATTCTTCTAGTGTTCTTTAGTGAATGACTGTCTCTGGAACTTTGTCATTTTCACTTGTTTTTTTTTATCATTAATTTTGGTCAGTTCTTGTGTTGGTTAAATCGCCCCTTTTAACTTAAATAGCGGCTGGGAGATTTATGAGTCTCAGAATTCCCTATTTAGTCATTTTGACCACTTTATTGGTTGCTGGGAAGGGGATGTGTGTTTTAAGTGTATGCTATCTTTTAGTTTTTTGTGTGTGTATATGTAGGAAACCTCAACACCTGTAAGCATGTTTGTCTAGAGTGGTTGAGAAATGTGATTTATATTATATATATATATATATATATATATATATATATATATATATATATATTCTGTGTTGTTTAATCTGTGGTTAAGTCATGTGGACAAAGTGTTTTGAGGCACAAATTCCATTTGTCTTCATGTTCCTCTAGTATTTTTCTAAGGTTATCTTTTCTGTCTATTTCTATTCTTTCAATAAAAGGGAAGTTTGCATGGCTATTAAAATCACGTTTTTCTAGGCGGAAACGTTCTATAGGTAATAATCTTTTGTGGGGAACTGACTTTATCTGATTCTAATAATTATTAATTCTGTAGTGAAAGGGCCATTCGAATTTTCCCACATTGTTTCCAGCATAGTATGCATTCTAATAAGTAAATTATGTTATGACTTCTACAGTTAGAGTTGCGGTAGATTTTAAAAGTAGTCTTAGTGACTGAGCTAGTGAATGAATTAGTTGGTCTAATGTGGTTACAACATCAATACTAGAATGCCTTACTGTCATTATAAGTGGCTTCTATCAACATCTTGATTTATTATCTAGCAGGAACTTAAGCTAGTTGGCAAAATGATTGGTATGAAAAGCCTTTCTCTGTTGCTGTAGAAGCCCTTGCCGTTTGTTGTGAATGAGTAAAAACTGTTCTTCAATAATTAATTCTACTGGCCAAGACCCCAGCAAAATCGAGTTGGTATTTTTAGTTAGATGACAATGAGATGCCTTCTGGATTTGCTTGTCTTGTAAGCTATGTTTAGGAAAGTGTGGGGTGTTTATTCTTTTTTAGCTCTTCTCTTGTTTCAACTTTGAAGGCAATAAATATGATGTGTTGCCAGATTTTGAGGAATATTGGAATTCAGTTGCTACAATGAAAACAATATTCAAAAATAATGGATCCTTCCACCTTCATTTTATTTTTATTTTTTGTTTCTCTTACAATTTTGTTTCTTTTTTTGTTTCTTTTTTCCATTTTCGTTTCTTTTTTCCATTTTCGTTTCTTTTTTCCATTTTCGTTTCTTTTTTCCATTTTCATTTCTTTTTTCCATTTTCATTTCTTTTTTCCGTTTTTCTTTTTTCCGTTTTTCTTTTTTCTTTTTCCTTTTCCTGTTTCTCCTTTTTCCGTTTTTCTTTTTCCTTTTCTCCTTTTTCCGTTTTTCTTTTTCCTTTTCTCCTTTTTCCGTTTTTCTTTTTCCTTTTCTCCTTTTTCCGTTTTTCTTTTTCCTTTTCTCCTTTTTCCGTTTTTCTTTTTCCTTTTCTCCTTTTTCCGTTTTTCTTTTTCCTTTTCTCCTTTTTCCGTTTTTCTTTTTCCTTTTCTCCTTTTTCCGTTTTTCTTTTTCCTTTTCTCCTTTTTCCGTTTTTCTTTTTCCTTTTTCTTCTTTCTCTTTGTTTTTTCATTTCTTTTTTTCTATACTCCATAAAAATACTTTATATATCATTCTTAAAATAAAAGATGAAAAATCTTTGAAATCTTTTTAGGTTGTTTTTCTGACCTCCTTGGATTTAATTTGGTTGGGCCATTTGATATTCTTGCTGGCAAACACAAAAAGCTAAATGGAAAAAACAGTAAAGGTCATCTGCCAAATTATTTGCTCCATTGGCGATATTACTTTGACCCTCCAGAATTCCAGACAGTTATTCAAGGAGATGACCAGACACAGTTTCATTTAGGCTATTACAGGTCAGTTGGATTTATTTTTTTTATTTTAAATCAATAAATGATGATTTCTCTCATTATTTTTAGTTGCCAGTGAAATATTATCCTGTAAATTAAATAATATTACTAAATCATTATCTCTAAACAAAAAATATTCTTATAATGTATAAAATATTTTCTGGTTTTAAAAAAAACCTGCAAAAGTTTGATAAGCCATAAAAAAACAAATCACTCAATTCCCCACTTATCTCTTCCTTCCTCATTTTGTGATTCTGACCAATGAGATATCAGAGAATGACTTTTGATTGGTTGATTCTGACCAATAAGATATCAGAGAATGACTTTTGATTGGTTGATTCTGACCAATAAGATATCAGAGAATGACTTTGATTGGTTGATGACCAATAAGATATCAGAGAATGACTTTTGATTGGTTGATTCTGACCAATAAGATATCAGAGAATGACTTTTGATTGGTTGATTCTGACCAATAAGATATCAGAGAATGACTTTTGATTGGTTGATTCTGACCAATAAGATATCAGAGAATGACTTTTGATTGGTTGATTCTGACCAATAAGATATCAGAGAATGACTTTTGATTGGTTGATTCTGACCAATAAGATATCAGAGAATGACTTTTGATTGGTTGATTCTGACCAATAAGATATCAGAGAATGACTTTTGATTGGTTGATTCTGACCAATAAGATATCAGAGAATGACTTTTGATTGGTTGATTCTGACCAATAAGATATCAGAGAATGACTTTTGATTGGTTGATTCTGACCAATAAGATATCAGAGAATGACTTTTGATTGGTTGATTCTGACCAATAAGATATCAGAGAATGACTTTTGATTGGTTGATTCTGACCAATAAGATATCAGAGAATGACTTTTGATTGGTTGATTCTGACCAATAAGATATCAGAGAATGACTTTTGATTGGTTGATTCTGACCAATAAGATATCAGAGAATGACTTTTGATTGGTTGATTCTGACCAATAAGATATCAGAGAATGACTTTTAAATTTCTGTTATTGTTGCTTGCTTTGGGTGGAGATTTTGACTTCAGTCAATTTCCCACATCATAACCAGGGTTTGCTAGATTAAAATTTTTATTTAAAGCCAAATAATATGTATAAAAAAGTCTATGTAACAAAGAAGAAACCTCATCAGAAGAATTACCATGAAAATATTTAGAGGAAAGGTACAGGGAAACTATGCTATGGTGATGGGAAAGTAAATGAAGTTTTTTTTCTTTTCTTTTTTTTTTTCTTTTTTTTTTTCTTTTCTTTTCTTTTTTTTTTTTTTTTTTTTTTTTTTTTTCTTTTTTTTTCTTTTCTTTTTTTTTCTTTTCTTTTTTTTTCTTTTAAATCAATATCACCCCATCGTTTTATGTGCTGTGTCCTTTCAGGACATAGATGATCATGGCTCTCAACAAGTTCCTTCCCTCTGCTACCTCCCCCAGACCACATTCTGTCATCCACTTGCTTAAGGCCACTATGTCATGTATTGTTTTCCCTTGTCAATCTTTCCTTCTATTCAACCCATGAGTATCAGATTCTCCAGGCCCTCCTTCCTCATTACGTTTCCCAGAAACTTCAGCTGCCTATTCCTGTTATTAAGTATAAGCCTCCTCCTTGTTTGCATCCTCTCTAAGACCTCATTGTTGCTCACATGCTCAGTCCATGATATTCTCAGCATCCTTCTGTAGAACCACATCTCCATTGCCTCAGATCTCTTCTTCATCTTTGAGGAGACCATACAACATTCGCTGCCGTATAGGAGGACAAATGTCACATAACAGCTCAGTAATCTTTTTGTTACCAAAGAAATCCTTCTGCTTTTTTTTTTTTCCTAGCTTTTGTAATGCGTCCTTGGCCATCACAATACGTCTCTGGATTTTGGTGTTGCACTTACTGTCTACTGTCGAAACCCTTCCCAGATATTTTAATTTCTGCACCTGCTTGATTTTAGTGTCCCTGACCTGCAAATCGCATTTTGGGCTCATTCTTTTACTGATGACCATCACCCCATGCAAGGCAGTAAAGCCACTGTGACAGAAAAGGTTACAGAGTGTGGAAGAATTAGGAACAGAAACATTAATAATGAGTGGGAAGAGAAAAGAACAATCAGGAGGACAGTAGGTAGTGATTAACATTGCATTTAAATTTTTGCAGATTAAAGTTGGCTGGAAAGCATAAAGCCAGTTTAAAAAATTTTTTATAAGGTCAGAAAAAACAAATCAGCATATGAGATTTTATTTATTAATCGCAGTTGGATTTTAGGCATTTTATAATGAAATCATTTCAATTTTAAATATTGTTTTTTTTTTTTTTTTTTTTTTTTTTAACTGTAAATTTGGAAATTTAATTTATTTAGATAACAATAGTGAAATGAGTATGATTCACTGCAAAATCTTGTTTTTATAGTCTTGTTTTTGGCAGTCTAGTAGGGCAACTTTGAATTCAAAACAGTGGAGAATTGGGGAAAACTATGCCAATATCTTTTCTAAGTCATGGCAATTCACAGTTAATAAAGAAAAGAAATCTCTGGAGAGCTATGATTGCCTCTATTTTAAAGGGCCTTGATGTGACATGCACCAGCGGTCGTGGTCGCAGTCCGGCGCCAATATGTGACGTCCACTAGTTGTGGCGTCAATATATGACACTGCGCCGTTGGCCCGTGGTCAACTCCCAGTTGTGGTGCGAAGCTGTAAGGTTTCTTCCACCAGCATTTTGGGGTTGACTCCTTGTCGCTACCACCAGCCTGTGCCCCGGTCAATCTGGTCGTTTCCGGTTTGATACCAGCTTTGTCGTTCTCAGCTCGCCTCCAACGCTTGGTCACTGAAGTAACTGCTTTGATCTCAAGTCTAACCTACCCACGTTGAGACTTTGATCTTAGGTAGACAAAATCAATCAGGCATCGGGCTGTAGTTCAAGCTGAATTTGGGGTAAAGGTCATACCGCACAAGTGTAAGTAAAAAACAAACTCACAAGGTTCAAATATGTTGTGAAATAACAATTATCTTTATCTATCTGTTGAATACAGGAGTGTGTTTCTCTCCCGGCCCGTTTCTATGGATTTGTGACATTTTTTGTGCTTCTTAAGCGAGTTATGGTATCTTAAGTTGTTCATCAATAAAAACTTGCTTTTGGTAGGAAGACTAAGTCGAAGAGGACGTGGGAATCTTTCCGTCAGCTTCTGCGAGGCAACACTCTGACTGTAACTTTAACCGTGTTTGCACTCCAAAAACTCTGCCGAAACTCTCTGATCAGCTACCTCAAGACGTCTGTTTATATGGGCACCGACCAACTTCGGGGTGGGGCCTGACGTGGTTTGGGTTCTTTGACAATTCTTAATTACCAACAAGAATTCTCTTTGTTCTTAGGCCAGGAAAATTAGATACTTCCAATTTTTGGAAGATTAATCTCTTTCCACTTCGGGGTTCCTCCCTCGTCTGTGAAGGAAGGTTGGAGGAGAGTTATCCTCCTAGACTCTTCCTCTCTCACATTGGTATCTCATACCAATCCCCTCAATGGGTGTTAACAACTCCTGTCTTTCTCATACATTCACCTCTGCCTATTACCCATGCTACTTCTTAGCCAATGATCTCTCAGCGGTGTGGGTGTGGTTAGACTGGCCCTCATGTTTACAAAATCCTTTTTTTTTTTTTCTTTTTCCTTTTCCTTCAGCCAAAACCTTTACAATTCCCAGATTGCCATTCAATTCCTTATCACATTCCAAATCCACTTTAGCCAACTTTTAACTGGGTGGTCATGTTTATCTGATAATTAAATTCTTTATTTTTCTTATGTCTTAAAATTCTCTTATCACCAGATGCCTATTTTCAACGACACTGCGTCTGACGTCAACAGTTTGAAAAAAGTAATAATAACACTTTCATCCGTGATTTCCTTTCTCATGCCAAGATTCGTACATAGAGCAGATGGCTTCCCTCGCTGGAATCAGTAATTAAAGTTAAATGATATCTCTGAAAGATAATCAATGGCTACTCTCCAGAGTTGTCCCAAGCCAAATTTCCTCCACGGTCACATGCGTCGACCAGCTTTGCTTATCTTTTAGAATTCTGTTTCGTTTGACGCGTCACTCCCTTATTGCGACATTAATTAATTTGACACAATCACAGTCTCGCTCCTTCTTATTGATTTTCTGTCTTTTGCGAAAAGTATCTTCCTTTTATAAATAAAATAAATTCTTTTTTCAATGTCTATCTTTTGGTATAGCTCTTTCTCGCCTTAAGTATTTCCCGTTTTTAATTTTTATGGTTAATTAGTTAGCCAATTACCATAGCTAAATAGTGTCACATTGACATCAATGTCTGTGTGATAGAATTGTCTAGATGAGGATATTAGTCCAAAATACTTCACTTGACAGTTTTCAATACTGTCACAAAAAATGAAAACTTTCATTTGATATTTTTTTTTTTTTTTTTTTTTTCCATTGAAAATCACCACTCAGGCTCAGGACAAAAAGCAAAAAAAAAAATATAAACAAACATGAAAAGAAATTACTTTTATTTTGTTTATTAAAATTTTCATAAATGAAATTACTTTTATTTTGTTTATTAAAATATATAAAAACATTTTTTTTAAATATATCATTTATTTTCTAGGGATGATCCTTTGGAGTTACCTGTGTTTGTTGCTTCCAATTCTGCCAAGGAAAGTTGTTTGATTAAACCCTGTGGAGAGAATTTGTTTGGTGCCATCAAGTAAATCACTTTTCTTGTCAATTTTCGGTAGAATTTAAGTTTTTTTAATATAGAGAGTGTGGCAGAAATACCTCCTCCCACATAAAAGTAAGACATTAGTGGCAATTGTGTCTTCATCTAGCTAATGTCGTACCATTATGTGGAATGTATTTCTGGCACATCTTCCAAATCTTTAAAATAACAACACTAACTTCCATATATATCTCAGATAAATTCTGCTATTGACTTTAAGTTGATGCTCTGACAGTGATTATTGCCCTTAAAAGGAACTTTCAACCTTAAGTGCCTACTAAAGCACACGTCAGCTAAAGTGCCTACTAAAGCACACACGTTGACATTAGCACTAGTGTCTGAGATTGAGCTACAAATTTTCAGATCTTTTATCCAAATAGATATTTTTGTTTGTGTGAGAATCTCTTTGATTCTTGTTGAAGATGTGAGACTGAAGCTGTGAGGTGGTTAAACATTAATTCAAAGCAGAAAAAAAGGTTACGCCCCCAAATGAAATATAAACTGGAAGATAGAATAGAAGACATTTTCCCTAGTAATGTGGAAGTGAAGAAAGCGTCATCTATGTTGCCACACCCTGACAAATTGGAATAATGCACCAAGAGTTTACTTTTTTTTTTTTTTTTTTCTATTAAAAATCTGGCATGTGGGTAAAGCAAATTGAGAAATAGCTTTATCGCTTCCTTGGGAAGTTAGAAAAACACATGTCATCGGCGAAAAGAGAAGACAGGAATTATATTTTCATTAGTGAAAATGAATTGGGAAATTAAAACGGAGCATGAACCCACTGCAAGCGTTAGGATTATGTGAATCGGTCCATGCCTCTGAAATCTACGTCAACTGCCACCAGATTTCTTGATGCCAAGAAATTGAACCCCCTCCAGAAGTTTAGACAAGTCCCAGTGTTACTATAGAGATTGATACAGGAAGGGTTAATTTTTGTTGTACCAAGAGCTATATAAACCAATTGAAGATGAATCTCTCGTTTTATTTTTTCGTTGTGAATATATTTTTCTTCCTTAATGTAACACCCTCCATGGCTTGAACTAGTGCTGCCATTATGGTGACATTTGATTTTCCACTGCTCTAAGATCAAGAACACAATGTGTGTGGAGTTAGTGTGGATCGAAGCGACCAGTGGCCAACAACCAACTTGGACCAGCACAAAGTTAGTCCTGTGGTTAGAATGTTGTCGTCCTAAAACTCCAAGGACTGGACATTTAAATGTGGTTACACCACTGGGTGTAGGTGTTGGCCAAAAGGTGTTATATTAATTGGTGACTGTGACCAAGGATTTGACTCTGCTGGCAGGTGGTGTTATAGAGATAGTGCTATTGTATTTGTTGGCATATAAGACGCTCTTCCCACCTCCACATTTAATTATACAGTATCTTCAGAATCAGAATGCTATAACAGTGACAAATACAAATGTATGAGAATATGTGCTTTCATAAGTTTTGTAGACTATACAGAAACATCAGTGTGACTTTCTTTGTTAAAGATACTGGAACAAGAAATGCAATGTTTATAATCCAAAGATTATCATAGTGATCAATAGAAATGCAAAGGGAGATATGCTTTCACTTTCACCATCTGTTTAGGTTTTATTACAATTCTAATCATCACTTTTTAACTTTTACCATGCTAATTTCTTTCTAGAATTGTTCCACCCTGCTACTGCATATTTTATTTATTTTTTTTTTTTTTAGAGGGCAAAACATGAACACCTACTGTTTTAAAATTTTTATAACTTTCTTTGTATTGTGTGTATAGATTTTATTTTTTGTAATAAAAGAATGAATAAATAATATTTTGATGTAATGCATTACGCTTTGCATGCACATTTTGATGTTGAAAACAAAAAAAAATTGAAACGCGAAATAAAAAAATGGGTAATAAAAAATACATAAATAATTCAACATACTTCAACTTCTATTACCCCTTGTGGAGATCTGGAGGTGCAATAAGAAGCAAAATTACTAAGGCAGCTTTCATTATGTCAAAAAACTGGCATGTTTCCTTACATACCAGAAGACAGTAGCATTTGTTTGCTCTTTCTTTCACCTGACTCTATTCATTAACGAGAAAAATAAATATAAGTTATTATTTTGTCGTTTATAAATAGATAAAATAATTCACCTTCAGAAAGGCCATCAGATATATCGATGGTCACTAGTAGCTTCCATAAAATTAGTTAGGCATGGATGATAATAGATGCTAGTAGTCATCATCGCTTTCCTCCATGACACCATCAATATCCACTCGAGTAAAGCCTTCAAAATCATCATTGGAGTCTTAATCAAAGCAAAACTGAATAAAGGCTTTGTTGTATACTGACACACAGCCATTTTTGTTTGCAAAAATGTTAACGTGGATTTAATTGATGTTACACTTCATGTAGTGTCAAGGAGAATTTAAAATGGTGTTGGAAAACTGAAGTTTAACCTTGTTTCAAAGTAGTTTAACGTACCTAGTTTTAAGTATAGCTAAAATGACTAATGTGATTTCAGGCATTACTGTAAATCAGTTGGCAAATGTTTTCTGTGAACTGCAAAATCATATTACCCTTTGTATTGCTAATGATGGAGGACATGTGGAAACTTAAATAAAATTTCAATAAAACCTTAAAAAATATAGATTTACTTCTTTCTAATCCTTTTTACAAATTATTTCTATTGTAAATACAAATAAAGTTATAAATTGTTTAAAGTGCACACGAACTTTATGGACACACTGTATATGATGATGACATTTTACAAAAATATTTTGGATTTCAAGATGATTTAAATTTTGCCAATTAAAATCTTTCATAATAGTTCCAGGACAATGGTGAAAAAAAAATCTGACCAAATATTATATTTCTTGGTGGGGATGGGATTCTTGGTCTAGCTGATAAACTGTGTGTGTGTCTTTGTATCTAAAATCTGCCAAAATAAAAAAAAAACTGGTTCCTCATTGTTGTGAAAAATCACTTAAAATGACAAGTCACTTACATTTTAGCAACAAAAAAAGCCAAAGAAATTTTCTGATGTAGTTAATTTAAACATGAAAAGCCCCCAGAACTTTCTGACTCTATATACTCTTGAATAAAGATTTGATTTATTTTCCTGGCAAAAAATTGTACATTTGTCCAGCAAAACAACTGGTCAAAAAACAATGTTTAAGAAACTAATCCGCAAACTATTTGTAGTATAGTGAGTTAAATCTTCCATGTCTGAATTCGTTTTTTTTATTTCTTGTTTTTTTTTTTCTTTACAGCTGGTATTTAGCTGATCGACTCAAGTCCAAAAAACTATCTACAAAAGAGAGAAAGGCTATTAGTGATCTTCAAACAAAACTGATCCATTGGTCTGAGGAGCGAAATATTTCCTTGAAAATGCAAACTGCAGGCATGACTGCAAGGAACAAAAAGGTGGTCTGCAAGACGTTCCATGGAGCAGGAATTGTTGTGAAACTGGATCAGAATAAAGTTGGTTACCGACCAGTACCGGAATCGGCAGGTAATTAGAAGCCTTTATTTCATTCGGTTCATATTTGTTTTATTTCTGTCTTTCCAAATAATTTCCCACCATGAAGTATGCCGATTCTCAAACTACAGTTTGATCCAAAAATCCAACTTGGGAAACAGTTTAGAAAAATTTAAAGACTTTTTTTTTATCTCGGTTTCTTCTTTACTCTTTATAAATGCCGTCGGTTATGTGCCACATGTGATACGCTATAGGAATCATGTCTCTTTAGATTCATGATTGACAGTGGATTGGTTGCCAACCAAGGCTATAGGACCCAGTATGTCTTGATATTTAACTCATAGCTGGTGGGGGAGAAGTGATGGATTTATAACTTACCCCAAGTGTATTTGCTTGTAAGTGAATATAGCAAACCAAAATGAAATTTGAACTGTTTTCAGATTTCCACAACACACATCCTCTTTATAAACTACCTTGTTTTTTAAAAAAAAAAAAAAGAAACCCCAAAACTATTTCTGTCTGCTGCATATTGTGTAATTTACACGACTTAAGAATTTTAATCATTGTGCATATTTTTAATTGCTTTTTTTTTTTTTTAATGGGTCAGCATACTCATTTGTCTTAGGCTGCTAGGGAATGGGCATCTTTCTTTATCAAATTTTTTAACCATCTCTACACTGGTTGCCAACCAAGGCTAGATAACCTTATCTGCTCAGATATTTAACCCATAGCTGGGGATAGAAGGAACTGATTCATAACTTTCTGAAAGGTTTGTGTGAAAGTGAACTTGGCTGGAATTTGAAACTCTGCTTGCCAATTTCTCTTTATTAGCTGTTAAACTGCCTGAACCTCCAAGCTGTGATAGTTTAAATAAAATAAAAATGCTGCTTTAATAATAACAGTAGAATTTGCAGAATAGTTTTTTCTGTTTGTGTGTCTTATCAGTATCAATAAGTGTGCAGCCAAATTTTGAAAACAAAAATTGATTTTACACTACAAATAATTAGTTTTTAATGCAATCTCTTTCAGTGTCAATGCACTTAATTTAGTGATAAATATTAATTATATTGACAGAACATTATACACTGAAAATTTCACATCAAAATTCACCTAATAACTTGTAACGTTCTGCTCAAAAATTGCCTTGAGTCAACCAAAAAGAGCCAATCAACTTGACACCATCTCCTGATTGGCCATTTCAGCAAATCCTCATGGACATCTTCCATGTTGGGAACCATGGTTACTTAGCATGCACTGACAGGTTAACAGGCTGGCTAAATCTATACCACTTGAGCCACAGAGAAGCTAATGCGTCAAGGATTATTTCAATTTGCGAGACATATTTCAAGCTTCACGGTGCTCCCGAGGAACTCAGCACTGATGGTGGGCCACCCTTCACATCCCTTACATTCAAGAAATTTTTACAAGACTGGGCTGTTAAACACAGGTTATCATCTGCTGGTTACCCACAATCCAATGGTCGGGCAGAGCTTGCTGTCAAAACAGCAAAGAGAATCGTAAATGGCAACACAGGAGCCCAAGGATCGTTGGACAATAATCGTGCTGCAAGAGCCATCCTCCAATACAGGAATATGCCCATTCAAAACATTGGGCTATCCCCTGCTCAACTACTACTTCCACCGCCAACTACGTGACTACATACCATCCTACCCCACACTCTATAAGCCACATGCGAATTGGATAACTGCAGCCCAAAATCGCGAGATAAGTCTGTCCCGGCGAACGCTCGTCTCATAGACCGATACAACAGAACAGCACACGCCTTAAACCCCCCTTCAAAAAGGACAAAAGTGGCACTACAATGACCAACAACCCGCCGATGGGACACAACAGGTCAGGTCATTGAAACCCTCCCCAACCACCAATACCGTATCAGAGTTGATGGATCAGGTAAAATTACCTTATGAAATCGCCAATTCCTCAGGAAACTGGATACACCTACAATTCCAGTTCCCAGACCTAATGCCTTACCTGAGACCCCTACACCAGTGCCACAAACATTCGACGCTGGAATAACATCAAACACTGCTCAGTCGTCTACAATAACATGGACAAAAAACCCTCGGGCATTGTCCAGACTACTTCCGCACAACCAGCCAGGTTTAAAGGAACTCATCCCTCCCCAAAGGCCACTACCCACATGCGATGGGGGGAAGGAGATGTAGAATAACAATAATAAACAGCACTTACGGGTGTAAAGGTCCCAAAGGTCCAGCTGGCAGACAAAAAATAAAGCAGGTTGTAACTTAATACAAACCCTGAGGATTTATTGCAACAATGGTTACAATTGTGGCACAAGGCAAAAAAGGGGGGGAAAAGGCTGGTCAACACTAACTATCTTATACCTAGCTAATCTGACTCACGACCCATTCATACATTACAATTTACTCATTCACCACAAGAACTCATCCATCACCGTTCAATCCTCCAACCACCATAATACCACATCCACTCCAAGGAACCTACCAAAACGCGCCCCAATCCATAAAAATTTGATGATACATAAATGATATACATAAAATTCTAATAATGATAGAATGCAAGGGAGGGAGATGAACCCAATAATAAATAAAAATAAACACAAAATACAAACTAAACATAACACATGTTAGTAGGGACCGTCCAACCCTCAAAAACAGAGAGGCCGCTGTATTCTGCCCAGGGGACAGAATCAAGAGACGCTCTCGCTAAGGGAGTGGGAAAGAGGAGAAAATATTATGCCGGAATGGGAAAATGTAAAGCTGACCCAGTCGAGATAAAAAGGGGGTCCAAAACAAACTGGGGAGGTTGGGAATCTCGACTTGGACCATAACCAAAGAGCAGCCGGGATACAGGCCAGGAACAACATTTACTCACATTAACTAGGTACACTGAAGCTTGTCTAACCTAACCAAGGGGAGGGTTCCACAGGAAGCCACCCCGATGTGCTGTAGGTTGACCTAGAAAAGAAAATCAAGGCTAGCCCCGGTCACACGAACCAAGCTCGCCTCTTTTACCCACCTTTCGCTGAAGACTGTCGAATGCAATCGTTTTCTATCAGATCTAATCTTCATCTTGAGCTGATGCTCAAAGAATTGGATTAGATGCTGATAAGAAAGACGGTTGCCCCGCAAGACTTCCTCCATTCGCGTCGTCCAAATCACCATTCGAGCCGTGGCCATCAGCATCAGAAACACCATTCGTTTCTCCCCGGAATACGGGGGCGACACATTGTCACACGCGTATGCGCGATCAATGGACACAAGCTGTTCGGGAGCGAGACGAGCCGTCAGCTCGCCGACATGGTCCCATAAGGGGCGGACCCGGGGGCAATGGTAGAAGGCGTGCGAAGCCGTTTCTTCTAAGCCAAGACCACACCGTTCACAGTCTGGCAAATCCGCCAAACCCCATATGAAAGCCTTGTCATTGAGAGGCAGCCGATTCGAGCCAATCGCCAGGTAAGCGAAAACTCAGGGTTACTGAGGTAATCCGCCGCTGGCGCCCAAGACCAATAGGAGCGATACTCCTCCTCCGACAAGTCGAGCGTATCACGTAGCTTATCCTTCGCGCGACCCTCCACTAAACCACGATAGAAGACCTTCCTAGGCCGAGAAAGGTCACTGGACCGGGAATGGCCTTCAAGGCCAACCGACACTCGCGGAGGAAATCCGACTCATCCCGGGGTTTACAACGGCGCTCAACCCGCGAGATGGGGGACTGATGGTAAGGCTAGGAAGGCGTCCCTAACAATCCCCTCCAGAATCGGATCTCCTCTAGTCAATGCGCGGCGTAGGAAAGCCAACCTAGAGGCACGGATGTGACTCAACAGGTGCGGCATTCCCAGCCCCCCATGACACGGACGTTTAGTGCAGACTCGTCTGTCGACCCTGTTCACGCGTCCCCTCCATAAAATGGAGGATAGCGATCGCTCGAGCACCTTCCTGTGGTCTTTACAGAGAGGAAGTACGGACAATCGATAAAGAATCAGGGGAAAATGTATGTAACACACACCTCCGCCCTGCCCTTCACGGACAACCTCCGTCGATTCCAAATCTTACCGGCAAAATCGACCTTTGCTCGTACTTCAGACCAATTCTTCTCCAGCTGGAGGTCGGGCCCAAACCACACTCCAAGAATGCGGACAGGACCGTCCGTCCAACCGAAGCGGCCCGGAAGATCGACCCCCTTCCAGGCACCTAACAACCAAGCCGGACGACTTGTCGCGGTTTATCTTGGCCCCTGTCACCTTCTCGTACCGATCAAGCGCCTTCTGTACCGCCTCAATGTCGCTGCGGGACGACACGAAAGCAGATACGTCATCGGCGTACGCGGAAACCCTGGCTCGAGACCCTCCAGGGACGGCGATTCCACGTAGGGCCGGACTGCGGTCTCGTCCTTCAGCCCGGCGAAGGAGAGGCTCCAACGCCAAAGCATAAAGGAGAGGCGACAGCGGACAACCCTGACGAACCGACCTAGACAGCACGAACGCGTCCGACAACCTTCCGTTCACCTGTACCACAGCACTGGGGAGCGATACAGGAGGCTAATCCAGCGGCAGAAGTTGGGTGCGAATCCAGCGGCCTGCAGGACAGTAGCAAGGTAGCGATGGTCAACCCTATCAAATGCCTTGGACTGATCCAAATTGATCAGCGCGGCTTCTTCGTCGTCTTTTACGCCCTCTATGATCGTGCGGATCAGATGCAGGTTGCTCTGAATTGTTCGGCCCCTCACAGAACAAGTCTGCTCAGGTCCCAACAGAGACTCGGCAACTGACTGCAAACGCTCCTGCAGGATCTTGGCCATAATCTTTAACTCTGTGTTTAGCAGAGTTATGGGCCTGTAATCATCTAGCTTCCCCCACCACCTTTGCCCTTTTTCAACAGAGTGATCACACCCCTGGTGATCCGATTGGGGATGGACCCCGACCGAAACCAGTTGTTGAACACTGCTGTCAAAATCGGAACAAAGATGTGCGACAGCCTCAAGTACAATTCATAGGGCAAACCATCCAGACCGGGCGACTTGCCTCTGCCGACCTTCTTCAATACCTCGTAGACTTCGCCCTCCGTGATCTCTCCCCTCGCAGCTAGCCGCTTCAGTCGGCGAAAGCCGAGGAAAGTCAGCCAAATAGCTACGAAACTCCTCCTCACGGAGACCAGGCTCCTTGGTAAACCGGCTCTCGAAATGGCGCCGAAACGCCTCGCACATGTCGTCAGTGGCCCGAAGAGTATGCCCCTCCGGGGACTCGACTTCACGAATGTAACGATCGCCACCTCGACGAACCTCTTCCCTGCGCAGATCTGCGCCCAAGTTCACAGCTTCGGAAGACATCTTGCTTAACTTATGTCTAATTACCTGGCCCATGTACCGCTCGCTATTCAAACGATCCAGGGCCGCCCTAGCTAAGGCTATCTCTAGGGGATCCCCCCCAGCCACCGCCCGGGTGTAACTAGCTTTAAGTGTCTTCACCTTTTCAGCTCTATCTAGAGCGAGCCGTTTGCTGAAATCAGTGGTGAAAGACCTAATCCTAGACTTTTCGCTCCCACCACCTATTCCCGATAACCGCCCCCACTAGCTCCCCCGCTGCACTAATCTAGTTAGCTGCTCCCGGAAGTCCTGCCTGTCCAGTAAAGACAGATTGAACTTCCAGTAGCCAGCCATTCTAGGCCTATGGTCTAACGCCACCCGGGCACAAACGAGTTTGTGGTCCGTGTAGCCTACCCAGTGGAACGTAGGGCAATCTAATAGATCTATGTCGGCTCTTCTAACTAACATCCTGTCAAGGTAGCTAACCACCTTGTCAGAAGGCCAATTAAGAGCCCACGTCCACATTTTCCCCGGGATGATCGACCGGTATCTATCGACGAGACCATAATCGTCGATCAGATCAACCAGGCTACGATCGCCCCTTCTCCCACTAGCTCCCCCACCCCTGTCTAACTTGGAGTCCAGGATGGCATTCCAGTCCCCCATTAAAACAAGGCGCGTTGAATCAACCAGGAACGGCCCCAACTGCCGAAAAAAAAACGAGACCCGCTCCTCCTGGTCATTGGGCGCATAAACCGCAACGACTCGGAACGAACCACTTTTCACGGCAATATCGGCCACGATCAACCGGCCCTCGGCATCGGTATGCACAAGGTCCACCTTCGCATCAAGAGTCCGTCTGACAAGCAAAGAAACCCCTCTGGCAAACCGGTCCCCATATGCTGAATAGACGACAAAGTCGTTCTCCAGCACACACGCATCGGCACTGCAAACAAAGTGTGTCTCTTCGATCGCGGCAACATCCACATCCAGGGACAGAAGGTCCCGGAGCAGGCGGGCAGCCTTACCCCGATCCCTTAAGCCCTTCACATTTAACGTCGCTAACTTGGTTTCCATCTTCTAGGCCCTGTAAAATATAAAAGACAGAATTAACCTATTCACATACCGGGCGGAAATCTGCGTCAGTCAGGATCCCGACGGAATGCCCCAGGCTCCCTACACCAAGCTCTGACGTCATCCGCCCATCCAGGGCAATTCCGCCGACATCCATGGGGTATATTAATTTTAATTGCTCTGTATAAAGAGGATGGATGGAGTATGACAGGGACCCTCCCGGAACAGAACTGCCTGAATTTTTTAACAACATGTAAGTCCGTCTCCAGCATTCTAATTTTTGGAAAGGCCTCTTTTGCCTCATACACATGGCTCCATACTTTGAGTCGACTCCCCGTCTCCCTTATACAAGTAATAACTCCCGGGGCCCCCGGGAAGTTACGGGGATCTTCTACTGTCTTGCCATCAACCATGTTCTTTTTGAACAACATGCTTAGTAGGGCCTTTTTGTGCTTGGGTAAATCTTTCTCTAATTCACCCTCATTTACCCTACAGATTTCTTCGGGTTCCGAGAAATAGTTTTTCTTCTTCACCTTCTTTTTCCTTGACGGGTGGGGTGGGGAGGCCTCAGACGCCTGGGGGGGGTGGGGGGCTACACACTGGGGGGGATGTAGATGGAGAGGGGGAAGCGTCAATCGAAGGGGAGGAAGAGATGCTCCTGGCTTTGGGGCTTTTAACTTTTTCTCTAGGGAGGGTACAGAATGACTGCGACCTCGAAATAGCTGGACTCCTACTCCTTCCTGGTTGTTCTGGTTTTTCCCCCTCCTCTTCCTCCTCTTCTTCTCTGCCTCTCTTCAAGGTTGATGTACGGGGTGGAGGCATTACTTCCACCTCCATCTTCTCCTCTGCAGTCGATTGTTCTTGCTGTCGCTGCTTCTGTTGCTCTTTTGGGTTGTGTTTCTCTTTCTGAGACCCCAGCTGCTTTTCCTTCGGCTGCTTAGCCTGTTTCTCCGGGTTGCACGTACCCTCTTTGGTTTTTGCCTGTTACAGGCTGTTTGTCTGGCTTCTGGGGGCTTTGTTTTTTCGGCTCCTGTGGTGGTCGCTGTTGTTCTGGAGCCATTTGTTTAGGTGAGGAGGGCGTATTCTTTCTGCCCTTCACCGTTGTCCACTCCCCTTCTGAAGCTTTCTCCGATGCTTTTGATGTTGCTGCTGGTGTTGTTGGTGTTGTTGAGACCGCTACTTTCAGCTTGTCTTTATTTGTTGTTGCTGTGGTGGCCACTGCCGCCGTTGTTGTTGGGCCGGGTGGAGGTTGCGGAGCCTTACCTGGGCAGTCTTTGGACATATGCCCAAATACCCCACAGTTCCAACAGTGTGGCTTTCTTCCCTCCACAACCACCAGCATCCGTTTATTCCGACACAAAAGAGTATTGGGGGTACCTCTTTGAATGCCTCCCTATTTAACGTTACTTGCAACGTCATGTCGCCCGTAGCAATGCCCGCCTTGCTGGTAACTACGGAGACCTCCTCGACTGGTCCATATTGGGCGAAGAACGCACCCAGCCTATCTGCTGAAATATCCACGGGCACCCCATGCACCGTAATTTTGGTACGTCGGGTACCCATGTATTCCGTCTGCAGTCTGACGTTATTGGTCGCCATTGTACTGCCCGCTAACTGTTTTTGCCTCTCCTTCTGTGGCTAAGAGGATATCCCACATGGCATTTGACCTCCTCGCCAAGATCCTTGGAGAGATGTTTAGCTTTTTAAGTGTCTCTTCCATCGTTTCCCTGCTGACTCCAGTCAATTTCCGACTCTTCACGTCGGACGTCAGCAGAGAAACTATTCTTGAGTTAACCGCCTCTAACGCCTCCGGGATGGTTAAGAGCTCAGTCCCCTTGACGTACTTGTCGTATTTTTCTTTTAAAAGGCTGTAGTAGGCTGCATCCTTCTTTTGCGGCCTGTTTTCTATCCAGGCCGATGCTTTTGCCGGTGACGCTTTTTCCGCCGGTGGCACATTTTCCGTTGGTGGCGTTTGCACCGTTTGCACCGTCTGAGACGGTGACAATGTTATGTTTTCCGCCATGGGGGTTTACTACCCCGGCGGCTCAAAAAGGAAAAAGGTTCGTTTTTTTAGGTATTTTTGCAAACAAAATAAAAGTCAAACTAAAAAAAATAAATTTAAAATAACAAATTAAAAGGAATAAAAAACTAAAACAGGAGCGGGGTAAATAAAAAACACAAAAAAAAAAAATCAAACAAAAACAAATCAAATCAAAACGCGTACAAAAAAAAAACTGGGGGGTCAAAAAAAAAAAAAAAAAAAAAAATTCAACGTTTTACAAAGCAAAATAAAAACTTTACAACACAAAATAAACAAAAAAAGCTGACCGTTTGTTTCAAATAGCTTGACTTTCACGGAAGCACTAACACGCAACCACTGGGTGTATGTAACTTAATACAAACCCTGAGGATTTATTGCAACAATGGTTACAATTGTGGCACAAGGCCAAAAAGGGGAGGGGAAAAGGCTGGTCAACACTTACTATCTTATACCTAGCTAATCTGACTCACGACCCATTCATACATTACAATTTACTCATTCACCACAAGAACTCATCCATCACCGTTCAATCCTCCAACCACCATAATACCACATCCACTCCAAGGGAACCTACCAAAACGCGCCCCAATCCATAAAAATTTGATGATACATAGATGATATACATAAAATTCTAATAATGATAGAATGCAAGGGGAGGGAGATGAACCCAATAATCAATAAAATAAACACAAAATACAAACTAAACATAACACATGTTAGTAGGGACCGTCCAACCCTCAAAAACAGAGAGGCCGCTGTATTCTGCCCAGGGGACAGAATCAAGAGACGCTCTCGCTAAGGGAGTGGGAAAGAGGAGAAAATATTATGCCGGAATGGGAAAATGTAAAGCTGACCCAGTCGAGATAAAAAAGGGGGGGCCAAAACAAACTGGGGAGGTTGGGAATCTCGACTTGGACCATAACCAAAGAGCAGCCGGGATACAGGCCAGGAACAACATTTACTCACATTAACTAGGTACACTGAAGCTTGTCTAACCTAACCAAGGGGAGGGTTCCACAGGAAGCCACCCCGATGTGCTATAGGTTGACCTAGAAAAGAAAATCAAGGCTAGCCCCGGTCACACGAACCAGGCTTGCTACTTTTACCCACCTTTCGCTGAAGACTGTCGAATGCAATCGTTTTCTATCAGATCTAATCTTCATCTTGAGCTGATGCTCAAAGAATTGGATTAGATGCTGATAAGAAAGACGGTTGCCCCGCAAGACTTCCTCCATTCGCGTCGTCCAAATCACCATTCGAGCCGTGGCCATCAGCATCAGAAACACCATTCGTTTCTCCCCGGAATACGGGGGGGCGACACATTGTCACACGCGTATGCGCGATCAATGGACACAAGCTGTTCGGGAGCGAGACGAGCCGTCAGCTCGCCGACATGGTCCCATAAGGGGCGGACCCGGGGCAATGGTAGAAGGCGTGCGCAGCCGTTTCTTCTAAGCCAAGACCACACCGTTCACAGTCTGGCAAATCCGCCAAACCCCATATGAAAGCCTTGTCATTGAGAGGCAGCCGATTCCGAGCCAATCGCCAGGTAAGCGAAAACTCAGGGTTACTGAGGTAATCCGCCGCTGGCGCCTAAGACCAATAGGAGCGATACTCCTCCTCCGACAAGTCGAGCGTATCACGTAGCTTATCCTTCGCGCGACCCTCCACTAAACCACGATAGAAGACCTTCCTAGGCCGAGAAAGGTCACTGGACCGGGGAATGGCCTTCAAGGCCAACCGACACTCGCGGAGGAAATCCGACTCATCCGGGGTTTACAACGGCGCTCAACCCGCGAGATGGGGGGACTGATGGTAAGGCTAGGGAAGGCGTCCCAACAATCCCCTCCAGAATCGGATCTCCTCTAGTCAATGCGCGGCGGCGGGAAAGCCAACCTAGAGGCACGGATGTGACTCAACAGGTGCGGCATTCCCAGCCCCCCATGACACGGACGTTTAGTGCAGACTCGTCTGTCGACCCTGTTCACGCGTCCCCTCCATAAAATGGAGGATAGCGATCGCTCGAGCACCTTCCTGTGGTCTTTACAGAGAGGAAGTACGGACAATCGATAAAGAATCAGGGGAAAATGTATGTAACACACACCTCCGCCCTGCCCTTCACGGACAACCTCCGTCGATTCCAAATCTTACCGGCAAAATCGACCTTTGCTCGTACTTCAGACCAATTCTTCTCCAGCTGGAGGTCGGGCCCAAACCACACTCCAAGAATGCGGACAGGACCGTCCGTCCAACCGAAGCGGCCCGGAAGATCGACCCCTTCCAGGCACCTAACCGCAAGCCGGACGACTTGTCGCGGTTTATCTTGGCCCCTGTCACCTTCTCGTACCGATCAAGCGCCTTCTGTACCGCCTCAATGTCGCTGCGGGACGACACGAAAGCAGATACGTCATCGGCGTACGCGGAAACCCTGGCTCGAGACCCTCCAGGGACGGCGATTCCACGTAGGGCCGGACTGCCGGTCTCGTCCTTCAGCCGGCGAAGGAGAGGCTCCAACGCCAAAGCATAAAGGAGAGGCGACAGCGGACAACCCTGACGAACCGACCTAGACAGCACGAACGCGTCCGACAACCTTCCGTTCACCTGTACCACAGCACTGGGGGAGCGATACAGGAGGCTAATCCAGCGGCAGAAGTTGGGTGCGAATCCAGCGGCCTGCAGGACAGTAGCAAGGTAGCGATGGTCAACCCTATCAAATGCCTTGGACTGATCCAAATTGATCAGCGCGGCTTCTTCGTCGTCTTTTACGCCCTCTATGATCGTGCGGATCAGATGCAGGTTGCTCTGAATTGTTCGGCCCCTCACAGAACAAGTCTGCTCAGGTCCCAACAGAGACTCGGCAACTGACTGCAAACGCTCCTGCAGGATCTTGGCCATAATCTTTAACTCTGTGTTTAGCAGAGTTATGGGCCTGTAATCATCTAGCTTCCCCCACCACCTTTGCCCTTTTTCAACAGAGTGATCACACCCCTGGTGATCCGATTGGGGATGGACCCCGACCGAAACCAGTTGTTGAACACTGCTGTCAAAATCGGAACAAAGATGTGCGACAGCCTCAAGTACAATTCATAGGGCAAACCATCCAGACCGGGCGACTTGCCTCTGCCGACCTTCTTCAATACCACGTAGACTTCGCCCTCCGTGATCTCTCCCTCGCAGCTAGCCGCTTCAGTCGGCGAAAGCCGAGGAAAGTCAGCCAAATAGCTACGAAACTCCTCCTCACGGAGACCAGGCTCCTTGGTAAACCGGCTCTCGAAATGGCGCCGAAAACGCCTCGCACATGTCGTCAGTGGCCCGAAGAGTATGCCCCTCCGGGGACTCGACTTCACGAATGTAACGATCGCCACCTCGACGAACCTCTTCCCTGCGCAGATCTGCGCCCAAATTCACAGCTTCGGAAGACATCTTGCTTAACTTATGTCTAATTACCTGGCCCATGTACCGCTCGCTATTCAAACGATCCAGGGCCGCCCTAGCTAAGGCTATCTCTAGGGGATCCCCCAGCCACCGCCCGGGTGTAACTAGCTTTAAGTGTCTTCACCTTTTCAGCTCTATCTAGAGCGAGCCGTTTGCTGAAATCAGTGGTGAAAGACCTAATCCTACTTTTTAAGGTTTTCCCACCACCTATTCCCGATAACCGCCCCCACTAGTTCCCGCTGCACTAATCTAGTTAGCTGCTCCCGGAAGTCCTGCCTGTCCAGTAAAGACAGATTGAACTTCCAGTAGCCAGCCATTCTAGGCCTATGGTCTAACGCCACCCGGGCACAAACGAGTTTGTGGTCCGTGTAGCCTACCCAGTGGAACGTAGGGCAATCTAATAGATCTATGTCGGCTCTTCTAACTAACATCCTGTCAAGGTAGCTAACCACCTTGTCAGAAGGCCAATTAAGAGCCCACGTCCACATTTTCCCCGGGATGATCGACCGGTATCTATCGACGAGACCATAATCGTCGATCAGATGACCAGGCTACGATCGCCCCTTCTCCCACTAGCTCCCCACCCCTGTCTAACTTGGAGTCCAGGATGGCATTCCAGTCCCCATTAAAACAAGGCGCGTTGAATCAACCAGGAACGGCCCCAACTGCCGAAAAAACGAGACCCGCTCCTCCTGGTCATTGGGCGCATAAACCGCAAACGACTCGGAACGAACCACTTTTCACGGCAATATCGACCCACGATCAACCGCCCTCGGCATCGGTATGCACAAGGTCCACCTTCGCATCAAGAGTCCGTCTGACAAGCAAAGAAACCCCTCTGGCAAACCGGTCCCCATATGCTGAATAGACGACAAAGTCGTTCTCCAGCACACACGCATCGGCACTGCAAACAAAGTGTGTCTCTTCGATCGCGGCAACATCCACATCCAGGGACAGAAGGTCCCGGAGCAGGCGGGCAGCCTTACCCCGATCCCTTAAGCCCTTCACATTTAACGTCGCTAACTTGGTTTCCATTTTCTAGGCCTGCAAAAAAAAAAGAGTCAGAGCAAAAACCTACTCACATACGGGGCGGAAATCTGCGGGTGTAAGGACCCTGACGGATTGTCCCAGGCTCCCTGTACCCATCTCTGACGTCATCCGTCCATCCGAGACAATCCCGCCGACATCCATGGGGTACGTTAATTTTAAAACCCTGTAAAGAGAGGGGTGGAGACATAGGACCCTCCCTGCACAGTAGGTGAATAATTTTTTTTCAAGTTTGGTGTGCCTGTCTGCGCCATCCGGATCTCAGGGAAGGCATCCTTGGCCTCTTGCAAGTGGGCCCAAACCTTCAGGTGCTTCCCTGTATCTCGTATACATGTAATCACCCCTGGTGCTCGGGGAAAGTTTCTTGGATCTTCAAGAGACTTCCCGTCCACAGACGTAACTTTGAAGAGAGGCCCCAAGAGTGTCTTTCTCTGTGTCGAAAGATCCCTCTCCGCCTCCTTCCTGTCCACTCTACAAATGTCTTCCACCCTGTCAAAGTGTTTTTTCACCTTCTTTTTTCCTGGAAGGGGGATGGGGTTGAAGTTGACGGTGGGGAGTAGTAGAAGGTGGTTGGGTAGATGACTGAGTAGGAAGTTGGGTAGTGGGTTGGGTAAAGGGTTGGGGGGGCGTACACAATGGGGGATTGTGACCTTGCTGGAGATGCCGATGCGCTTCTAGAGCGGGACTTTGTTACTTCCGCTTCTTCTGATGTAGTAGGACGAGATGGTGATCTTGATGCTGTTGTTTCTCTCTCTCTCCTGCTTCTCCCTGACACTTTCTCTTTTTTGGTCGGGATCTCCTCGTCCTCTTCATCCCTCCCTCTTTTTGACGAGGAAGAGCGTGGTGGGGGCATTTCCTCCACTTCCATCTCCCCCTCTCGATTTGCTTGTTTCGCTACTTTTTTGCCTGCTGTTCCCTTTTTTGGGTTTGTTGTTGCTTTTCCGGCAGCTGGGATTTGGGGCTGCCCTTCTGTTTGTTGTGGCTTCTTGGGGCTGCCCTTTCTTGTTGTGGCTTCTTGGGGCTGCCCTTCTCTTTGTTGTGGCTGCTGCTGTTTGGGCGGCTGCTCGTTCCCTTCAGGGGAGAAGGTGCCGTCTTTTTCCCCTTTACCTTCACCCATTCCCCATCCGAGGCCTTTCCTGATGATGTTACTGTTTCTGATGCTGTTGCTACTGCAGTTGTTGGTTTTGTAGCTGGAGGGGGTGGAGGCTGTACCTTTTTACCTGGGCACACCTTGGCCATGTGTCCCAGAACACCGCATGACCAACAAAATGGCTTACGTCCCTCCACCACCACCAGCATCCTCTTTTCACGGCATATGAGAGTATTGGGAATGTCCCTAAAAGCCTCCCTGTCCAGAATGACTTGCAGGGCCATGTCACCTGTGGCTATGCCAGATTTGCTAGTCACAGGCGACACATCCTCTACCTGACCATACTTGGCAAAGAATCCTCCTATCCTGTCTGCTCCAATGTCTATAGGCACCCCATGCACCATGATCTTTGTTCGGCGGGTGCCCATATATTCCGTCTGCATACGAATTGAAGTTGTTTGCAGTATGCTTGCTGACAGTTGCTTGGCTTCCTGCTCTGTAGCTAGGAGGATGTCCCACATGGCATTTGATCTTCTGGCCAATAATTTGGGAGCAATTTTCAGGCTTCTGAGTGCCTCCTCCATACTTTCCCTACTGAAGCCAGCCAATTTCCGGCTCTTCACATCTGCTGTCAGAAGGGAGATGGTTTTTGTTTTTACTCCATCGAATGCTTCTTGGATCGTCAGGAATTCATTTCCTTTGACGAATTCACCATATTTCTCTCTTTGTTCCTGATAGTAAGCGGCGTTCTTCCTTTTCGGACTGTCTCCCGTCCAGGCCGATGTTTTTGGTGGCGACGGTGTGTCAGTTTGCACCGTAGGAGACGGTGTAGCTTGAAGAATGTCCGCCATGGGGATTTCTCCCCACGGCAGTTGCACGAAAAAAAAAAAGGTTCGCCTTTACGTTCTTCTTTTTTTCTTTGTTAAGAACAATAATTAACAGACAAACTAAAACCAAGTAAAACGGGGAGAAACGAAAATAAAATAAAATAGAAACAAATAAAAAAACAACACGTGAAAAAAAAACAAAATCAAATCAACAGTTCAAAACGAAAAATAATTTAAACGAAAACGAGGGGAGGGTCAAAAATAAAGAAATCAAAAAGCAATGCACAAACTCAAAAACGTACAACAAAAAGGTGTGAAAATAAAAATTTTCAAACAAAAACAAAATCTAACCGTTCACTTTTTTTTTTTCCCAATCACGATGCACACGTCAATCGAAAATACAACAATATACTAGGGGATGAACTTAATACAATCCCTGCAAACTAACTGATGAATCAAGCTGGTATTTATATAGAAATACCTCCACTCAGGTACCAGCAGCCAATCACAGCCCAAGCAATGGACTATCCCACTTTAGCACAATGAGATGCTCCATGGCAACATAAATAGCTCTCTTTCTAAAGGTTGATTATTATTCACTTAGCTTGCTCCACAACTGTGTGTTTATCTCTACCACGTGTTGGAATCAGCCTGATTTTGTGAACAAATTAAAAACATTCCAGGACAGATCCAGATCCACAATCCTAAAATTTGAATTAGCAAGTTTTTATTAACACAATTGCTTTTGGCAATTTTTTTTATGTTTGCAATTAATTTTTTTGTACAATAAAATTTTTACAACTTGGAAATAAATTTGAGAATAATCAAAATTAATTGCAAAATCCAGCGAAAGTCACCCATGAAATAAACATAATTGTTTGTGCAGAAAGTGAGGACTTTTGTATACTAAATTGTCTTTAAATTAAGTGGCAACAGAAGAATTATCGTCGAACTTTTAAAAGGTAAGCTTAAATATTAAAGCAATACTTAAATGCAGCGATCAATTTGGAGTTCTTCTGTCTATCTGATCTACTCCTCCCTACCTATTGTAATGAAGGCCCAATCAAGAGTCCAAGATATGAAGAAAAAATGAACTCTCCCCTCAATTTTCAACATATGAGGGTCCTGTAGCTCTCTTCTTAAAACTTCCAGATTACTTGCACATATGATTTGATTGTAGTGGCTTTTTGTTCCATAAAGGGCATACATACCATAAAGTTCTTTCTATATTTCTTTGAGCATGTTTGATGCAAAAGGAACATTGACCCATGTGACCACATAATTACAACCTGCAAAATACAAATTTTCATAAGAAATGGTTAACAGTTCAACAAAATGTGTCTCACCCGGTTTTCAATGATAGTCACACTAAATCAAGCAAAGTGTGTGCATACCTGCAAACAAATACAGCAGTTTCCACAAATATGAGACCTGCATGTTGTCAAGGACCACAAAAATGTGTTCTTAACATCTAAGTGTATAAAGGACATTTGTCATCATGGCATTTAAAACTGGTTAGATTGAAAATAGTTAAATTACTCAAGTTTGATGTTTTTCATTTGCTGAAGAAACTGAAATCGTGACTTTTGTTTCACTTGTGAAGTTGCATTTATTTTAAGTGGCATTGAAAAAATGTCAAGCTCCATACATGGGTTTGCATTTGAGAAAGCCAAATCTGTTCTTAGAAATGGCGAAAAATGGACATTTGAATCTGAAAAATCTTAACATGATAGAGCAAAATGAATTTAAATTTTTGAAATAAGCAACACAAAATCAGTAGGAAACACATCTCTAAAACTAAATGGTAAAAACCAGGTTCCACACTGAATCAAAGAATAGACCAGTAGCTGTTCAGCCTGAATAGAGAAAAGTTCATATCTGATTGATTTTAAACAATATTGTCTTTTTTTTTTTTTTTCTTTCTTAAGGTATTGAAAGTTTATGAACAAGTTCCCCCCCCTTAAAATCTGCTTTAATTTATACATTGATTAAAAAGTTCTTTGTACAAGTTATAATGAAGATCAAGCTAAGAAGTCAATTCAGGATGTTTTATACACTATTTACATTATTCAGACTATTGTCCTCATCTTTGTCGCCATATTTATTACAATGTTTCGGCTGTTGTATGCTACGGCCTTCTTCAGGTGGTTGGAATGTTGAACTGAACTCTTTATTTCGCTCACTAGGGTAGACTGTTCTTGTTCCACATTAAGGCACAGTGGTTAAAGGCATTGGTTAGATCCAGTGACAGAACCCAAAGTGTATGAGTTCAATACCCGGTTAAGGCAGTGGAGAACTTGGAGAGGGGAATTAATAGGAGATAACTGATAACTGACATCCATTAAACATGGCTCGTGGAACTAGAACAGTCAACCCCAGTAAGTGAAATAAAGGGTTCAGTTCGACATTCCAACCACCTGAAGAAGGCCGGAGTGTACAACGGCCGAAACATAATAAATATGGTGACAACAATGAGGACAATAGTCTGAATAATGTAAATAGTGTATATAATACCTCATTTCAGAAATATAGACAGATACTGCAGGGTGTTTTAATATTTAAATTTTGATGATCCATATGCCATAAGTAACTAAAATTTGCAGATTTTTCAAATTTTCTATAGCTGCACATTTTGTGTCATTATAACATTCTCCCGATGACCTTTCCCCCTAATCACCATTCTCCCAATGACCTTTCCCCCCTAATCACCATTCTCCCCAATGACCTTTCCCCGCCCCTAATCACCATTCTCCCCCAATGACCTTTCCCCGCCCCTAATCACCATTCTCCCCAATGACCTTTCCCCGCCCCTAATCACCATTCTCCCCCAATGACCTCCATCTTGCATAATGAAAAACTCTTAAAACCTAATGGCAGTAAAAATTTTTCATTTTTTCAGCCTCCCTTCGAAAAATGTTCACAAAAATTTGTTCGAGTCAGACAGAAAATGAGAGAAACAAGAACTTTGAAGCCCTGGAGGAATTACTGACTTTGGTTCAGTTTGCTAATGATGAATGTGACTATGGAGAAGGCCTGGAATTAGGGCTTGCCCTTTTTTGCCATGGAGGAAACGCCTTGCATTCAGCCATTCAACACCTCCTGCCTCTTGCTTACCAATTACTTCAACGGACACAATTCTCACAAATCATCACAGCACACCTGAAGCAGCGAAACATTGACATCCCTCCACAAAGTTTAAATGAATTGGATTGAACATGTTATTTCTTTCTTTTTTTTTTATTTCTCTTTTGCTGAATTTTCTATGAAAACTTTTATCCCATCATGCTCATCAGTGTCATTAAATTTGTTTTTTGTTCATGAGAAATTTTATTTTTGTTTTTTATCTAGCTTCTTGTGAATTGGGATTTGAACTGTCTGTGTGTCAATGAGAAATCGGTCAAGCTAAATGCGTATTTGTTCATCTTCCTAGTTGAAAAACAAACACTGGATATGACTTTAACATTTTCATTACTGCATTGGTATCTTGAAAAAATAGTAAATTGCAATTTAGTGGAAATAAAGGACTATAAAGTAGCTGACAGCAATTTCTCATGGGTGCCGCCATTTTGGTTTTGATCACATGCTCTGCAGTACAGACCAAGTCAAATCCCCCCTTAATACACAATATAATATAACTTCATCAGAATACAAGTCTTAATGTGGGCTACTATGTGTTTACATCTATTTGGAAATAGTACTAAACATTAGTTAACTTATAACACTAATGCAAGGGACCAATATGTCAACAGCAGGCAATGTAAATTTCTTAAAGAATGTATAAGTATGGCCAGAGTTGTAAAAGTGTTAAAGAAATCCAATGATATGACAGAATACAACCTTTTCTTCGTTGCTGTTTGTTCAAGATCCTTGTTCCTTTGTTTTAAATCTTGAATAGTTTTTACGGATTCTGTGTAACGTTCTTTATTAATTGCATTTTGGTTGGAGATTTTGTCTTTCCAATCCAGCATTGTCTTGTATTGCTGCTTCATCAATTCAATGTTACTTTTTAAAGCCTCTGCAAGTAAAAGAAGACAAAGAAAAAAAAAGAAATTATATTAAGTAATCAACACAGAAATAAATCAAGCAGAAATTATATTACATATATAATTATAGATTTATAAGTCTACCAATCATCTCTACATTGAATATTGCCATCACATCTGGTCTGGGTGCTTCTGCTATGTACAGGATGTGATGGGTAAACTGTTACCATTTCATATTTAAAATTTTGTGCATGTGCATTGTTTGTTTTTGATTTTGTTGACTGCACAGTATAGTAGGGTCAGTTGGGCACTGTCTGTGAGAAAAAGTGCACGATGATGCAATTCATGCCACCAGAAAATTAGAAACAGCATGCTTTACTCCTTGGCATTTTTGCTGAAAGTTCCAAGTTGATCATTTTAGAGTGAGTGTCTACCATTCATTTCTTGTTCTTTTCGTTTTAATTTAAAAATACGTCATTAAAAAACAGTAGAGACTGACATTTCACAGTATCTTGAAAATTATATATATATATAATCTCAACAGCAGGCAATGTAAGTTTTTTAAAGGCATATATGCCTACAACAGTGAAAGTAGTGTTAAGCAATTTCAAAAAATGTTTATCATCTCAGCATTAACGATATACACCAGGGAATGTTCTGATTCTCATCTTTTAATTGCTATGGAAGGACTTGTTTGACACAGTCATTTCTAGAGCATATGTCATAACAAACTGAGTTGCTATAGCTATCTTCCAGAATATTTGAAAATTTTTATAATTCTGTGCAATCATAATTTGGAGGCTCATATTTGTCAGAAGAAATATCTAACTGGCATATTGCAAATTATGGATTTCTCCGTTTCATCACAAGATTATGTTCTTTTGAGAGATAGGGTTTCATTTTTATGGTTGGTCATCTGGAAATAACTCAGCTTTCTCAGTTACTATTCCCATATTTCAGGTGTGGCTCTGATCAACTGGCATGAGTTTTAGTCACCTGAAGATGAAATCTAGGTAAATTTAATGTCTTGATCCACTGAGAATGAAACTTTGTCAAGGGAGGTAATTCATTCTGCTTTAAAGACTCCGTTGTTATTTCTATGTAATGGTATTTGAAATTAATTTTAAAAAATATATATATAATAGACTTGGAAAATATACGTGTTGCCAAGGGATTAGGTAGGAGATATGAAAAATCTATAAAATTGAATTTATTTTACTGTTTCTGGTTATTGCAGATTTCAAATTGATATTTCATTTTTGAAAAATAAGAGTGAATTTATTTCCTCTCATCCTTTCATTTCTAAACTTAAAAAGAAAAAAAGCTATGCCAGGAGAATATTTGTCACCAATGATAAATGAAGATTGGAGCAAAAAGTAAGTTTAAGATAATTGATAAAATAAATCCACTTGAAAATTGTTGGAATGCCTACTAGCTTAAAAGATAATTGAAGAAATAATAGTAAAGATATTTACTTTTGTTACTACAACATTTCAGCTGTTGTACTCTTTGGCCTTCTTCAGGTATTAGTTAATCTGGGTAACTGATCCTTTTATTTAATCTTCTGGTAGTAGTTTCTTCATGGTCTGCTGTCTATGTCTAGGGACATCTTGTTTTTTTTTTTGTTTTTTTTTCAGTGTTGGTCCTGTTTCCATGGAGTCCATTCTGCCAAGTTCAGAGATTGAACTCAGAATTACTGTGCTACTAGATTCACAAAATCCATTACAGTAATAACATGAGATGAGGATATTAGTCTGAATCTAGATAACAACTCCTCCTCCCAGTTATTGCATAAAAGTTAAATTTTGTTAAATGTACATGAAAGAACTGTGAGTGCACAATATATATATATATATATATATATATATGTGTATAATTTTTTTAGGCAATTTGTTTAGCAGCAAATGACTCAAACATTTTTGAAGATATCAGATATAAACATTATTTACATTATTCAGACTATTATCCTCATCTTTGTTGCTGAAGACATTAGGTTTATAATACCCAGAAATTCATACACATATGTCCTCAAGGACACATGGCACAGTGGATGAAGGTGTTAGATCCAGTTGTGACCTCCCACTGGTGGTTGCAGCACCGCCATGTGACATCCTCTGGTCGCAACGCAAATATGTTGGCCCGTGGTCAAATCCCAGTTGCGGTGCAAAGCTGTAAGGTTTCTTCCACCAGTGTTTTGGGGTTGACTCTTTATCGCTGCCACCAGCCTGTGTCCCGGTTGATTTGGTCGTTCCCAGTTCGATATCAACTCACTTCCAATGTCTGGTTACCGAAGTAACTACGTTGATCTCGAGTCTAGCCTACTCTCGTTGTGACTTTGATCTTAGGTAGACGAAATCAATCCGGCGTTGGGCCGTAGTGCAAGCTGAATCTGGGGAAAAGAAGCAATAAAACAAAACTCAAGAGTTTCATATATGTTGCAAAATAACAAATTATCTTTATCTGTCTGTTATATACAGGAGTGGGTTTCTCTCTCAGCCCTTTTTTATGGATTTGTGACACTTTTGCGTTTCTTAAGTGAGTTTTGGCATCTTAAGTCGTTTGTCAATATAACTTGCTTTTGGTAGGAAGTCAGAAGAACATGGAATCTCTCTCGGTCAGCTTCTGCAAGTCAACACTCTGACTCTGTCCGGAACTCAACTCCAACTGCGAATCAACTGCCTAAACAGCCTAAGGACGTTAGTTTATATGGACACCGATCAAAACCCGGTGTGGGGCCTGATGTGGTTTGGGTTCCTCAATAATTCTTGATTCCCAGCAGGAATTCTCTTTGTTCTTAGGCCAGGAAAATTAATTACTTCCCATTTTTGGAAGATTAATCACTTTCCTTTTCAGGGGTTTCTCCATCATCCGTGAGGGAAGGTCGGAGGAGAGCTATCCTCCTAGACTCTTCCTCTCTCACATTGGTATGAGATACCAATCTCCTCAGTGGGTGTTAACAACTTCTCCGTCCTTCTCATACATTCACCTCCGCCTATCACCCATGCTACCACTTGACCAATGATCTCTTGGCAGTGTGGGTGTGGCTTGACTGGCCCTCTTAAAATTATTATCCAGAATTTTGTTTACAAAATCCTTTCTTCTTTTTTTTCCTTTGGCCAAAACTTTTTTTTTTTTTGCAAACCCCAGATTGCCAAATAATTCTTATCATATCTTTCTTTGGGGACACCCAAAATTCACTTAGTTGGGTCTCTCTGCTGACTCCCCAATCACTGTCAAAACCTGACATCTGGTTTCTCTGCTAAGTCAACTTTTAACTGGGTGGTCCGTGTTTTACCTGAAAATCAAATTCTTTATTTTTCTCATGCCTTAAAATCCTCTTATCACCAGATGCCCATTTTCGACGACGACGCTGTATCTGACGTCAACAGTTTGAAAAAATAATAATACGATTTTCTTCCTCATGCCAGAATTCTATCACACATCAGATGGTTCCCTTCGTTGGACCCAGGAATCAAAATTAAATGATATCTCTGAAACAGTAATAGGATGAGGCCTATCTTCTAATCACGTACTACTCTTAAATTCGTGAAGTTAAGGCGACAAAGATGAAGGCACATCAGAATTATTGTTATGAAATATTTGTAGAAAAGGAACACGGTAAGTACATTATGGCAGTGGGGAAGTAATTCCAGCCAAGACCCCGAGTTGTGGGTATAAGAAATAATCTTTGTAGTTTTTACACACAGAAACAATTTAAAATTCTTTTTTTTTTAAATACTGTTAGAGTGCAGATTGTAATAAACTTTAGTATATAATCATTTCACTTCATGTCAATGGAAAATATTTAACTGAGGCGCAGTAAGTTACTCTCTTGTAGGTTAGCATCAGCCATCAAGAATGGTTCTCTATGATTACTAAAAGGGAACAGTTTCGTTTTGTAAGCGTTAAAATTAATAAGTCATTTCTTGCCCCATTAAACAACAGATTGGAGGTCATTTTCGAGATCAGCCGCCAATTTGACTATCGAACCAATTAGACTCACCATTAAAACGGGAATAAATGGTTGTGTCATCAGAATGGACACCGAGTCGGAAACTGATTTATATATAATTTTTTGTCATCGGTCTATATTTCTGAGTATTGTAACTATTTGCACTATTCGGACCGTTGTCCTCATTTTTATTGTCATAATCTCGACGTTTCGACTGTTTCCTCCGGCCTTGTTCATGTTGGAATTTTCAACCGAACACTTTTAGTCCACCGGGGGTAGACTGTTCTAGTTCAATGCCTTTTCTGGATATCTCAGTTTTAGTTATTTCCCCTTGAGTAACCCAACTCTCTAAGTCTTTGTTCACCTCTGCTGTGGCCAGGTATTGAACTCACAACTCTTTGGGTCAAGTCATTGGGTTACTTCAACCAAGGTGAAGTCAAGAAAACGCATGTCACGGGGAACGAGAACAATCTACCCCAGTGGATTAAATAAAGGGTTCGATCCAAAATTCCAACGTATATCATCTGAAGAAGGCCGGAGCGTACAACGGCCAAAATGTCGTGAATACGATAATGAAAATGAGGACAACAGTCCGAACGATGTAAATAGTGTAATAGGTTCAATAATTCATCTAAGAAATATAGACAGATCCTGAAGAAGGCCAGAGCGTATAACGGCCTAAACATCGTGAATATGACAATAAAGATGAGGACAACAGTCCGAATGATATAAATAGTGTAAATAATTTTTTGTTCCTGACTTTTTAAAAAACAAATTTACAAAATTAAATGTAACTTTTTTTTTTCTATTTTAATATAATTTTCAGTTACTGGTATTTATATTTTAAAATTAGAGATTTTTTTTTAGCACTTCACCCCAAGGGAGGTGGGAAGCCACTAGCACGCAAGGGGTTACAGAGAGTTGAAGCGAGAGCAAAGAAGAGTGATGAAGGAAAGGATAAAGAGAAGGATAGGGGATAGATCAAGGCATCTGGAGACGTCGATTGACATTACATTTGAATAGTTGGAGATTATAACTATCAGGGAAACAGGAAAAGGAGAGGGTGTTCCACAGGCGAGAAATGCGAGATATGAAGCTATTGGACTAGAAGAGACGGCTATATTTAACAGTTTCGACAATGAAAGGGTGAGAGCGAGATGCCAGCCTAGTTGAACGCTTAAATTCATGAAGTGTGGGAACCAGCGAAAGCAGCTCATCGGAGCAGTTACCATGAAAGTATTTGTAAAAAAGACAGAGGGAGGCAACGGTACGTCTGTGAGAGAGAGACTGCAGATGAGATGCCAGATCAGGGCCAATTACATTGCGTATCCGTCTCTGGGCTCCAGACCATATACCAATTTTGTTAGAAAATATTTCCTTTTAAATAAACGATGTATGTTTAATTTTCAACTAGAAATTATATTTTTGCCCAATTTATTTAATTTTCTAATTTATTTAACATTTGGTATGCCTCTTTCGAAAAAAATGTCTTGAAACATACTTTTCTAAATGTCGGAAATATGTCTGCTTGTTTGAAGTTTGTGACCTTTGGCTTCTTTTCTTTTCTTTTCTTTTTTCTAGTGTTTCATATAAATTCTTTCTTGAATGTGTTGACTGAAATTAAAATGAAATGTTGTCATTATTAAGGAAATTATTCATACCAAAAAACCAGTAATACATGTTAAGAAAGTCATATACATATAATTTATTCATTTTAAAAGGGGAAAAAAAATTAATTTAAGGAACTTGTTTAAATCATTAAGACAAGCTGAAAATCCACCCTGCAGGTTGATTGTTAAGCCAGTTCCCAGAGAAGTCAGTGAAATCATGAATTATGATATACCCGAGTATGGAGCACTCAGTGAGGATTGGACTCAGTTCAACCAAATTTGCTCACTATCCCATGCTGAAGTGCCTTTGAAATTAACGAATAGTATGACTTTATATATTTATCGGCTACGCAACCTGATCTCCCTTTCTTAATGAAATTTTCCGACGTCAAAGTAACAGGTGGAGTTATACGACACTAATAGTCGGAAATGTTTTGTATTAGTCGAATATTAACAGAATAACTTATTTGTAAGAGGAGAAGAGAGCTGTAAATACATTAATTTTTCATTTCATCTTAATTTAGATATTTTAAAAAACATTAATGGTTTAAAAAAAAGAATTATTTATAACTTTCGACAACATTGATTGTATAGATAAAAGTCTTTGATTAGTCAAGCGGAAAATATAACCAATGCAATTGCAAACTTACAATATGGCTGTTATATTTTGATATTGCTGTTAAATCGAATACTTCCTAAATTTAAATAACTTTTGTTACAATTCATCATCAAAAATTAGAAAAGATATATATTAATATGTGTTAAGTTTAGCCTGAGATATCTCAAGACTGAATTAAGATTATACTGCACCAATCTCTGAAGATGGGAGGATTCACCTTTTCAAATAGCATTTAAAATTGTGTATGTGTGTGTTTTATTTTTTAATCCCAGCTTGAATATGTGGCATTGTGGAGAAGCGTGTAAACTTTGGAATAAATGAACAAAATCAAAACTATAAACAAATAATAAATGTTTATTTGACTTCGATTGGTGCGAGTTCTTTGTAAATCGGGTTGGCAAAAGTTTGTTCGGCGGGGTAGTTGATAGTTTACGAGTCAGATCTGGTAGTAGTCCGGAGTGTGCTTACTTTGGAAACATGTTGCAGACGCTAAATGCTGTGCTTTCTCGGTCCTCACGAAGGGCGGAAAATGTCTTAATCAGATGACCGCTTTGTTTCTTCACGCGAAACGCTTGGCCAGTTTCTCTGGTTGACCCCTCTCTTCTGTTGTCTGTCGGCTGTCTCTTTATATACTCTTAAGAAAGACTCCAGACTACATGGCGCGAAGTTTAGTTTCGTCTAACACCAACAGTATCTTTGTTCTTTTGATTGGCCTAAATTCTCTTATTTAATTTCCAATGTTTCTTTCTTTTTCTTTTTTTTTATAGCGGAAATTATGCGTGGTGTCTCTCTTATTTTGGTTGATTTCTAATCACGATAACTAGACTCTGGATTAGCAAACTTCCTTTTTGCAACAGTTGTTCAATCTTTACTGCTTCCTGCTTTTTATATGAGAGTTACCTTCCCATTCGGTGAGAGAGAGAGAGAGAGAGAGAGAGAGAGGGAGAAGGAGAGAGAGAAAGAGAGAGAGAGAGAGAGCTAATGAAAAAGAAATATGCATTCTTTTAATTTGAATTTTAAAAATATTTTATTTTTCATATTTTATTTTTACATTTGGAAATAGAAAAGCAACTGAAATGCACGAGCAGAAAAATAAAATTTGTATATTTGTTTTCTTGTTTCAGGAAGAGAGACGCCATTTTTTTCTGAAACAAACCTGAAAACGAGGCAAATGTAAACAACTGCTTTTGGCTTTGAATCTGGAAGTGCAAGTTTACATTCTTGTTAGTCACTAAATACTTGTTTGTCACCAGCTGGCTACAACTAGTTGAACAACTAACATTTAATGTATTGTTTTATTTTTACCTTTTGCGTTGTGAGGTGTAACCTATCGGCCCCAACTCCGTACGTGACAAAAAACAAGACCACAAAGGCAGAAACTACTTCTTTTATGTGCCATGTTCCTTCAGAACGTAGGTGATCATGGCCCTCCACCTCCTCCTGTTCCCTGTAGCTCTTAATAATTTTGTCTTTTTGCTACCTTTACCAGACCGTGCTCTGTCATCCATTTGATCAAGCCCATTTTGTCACGCGTTGCTTCCCCCTGTCCCTCTTTCTCTCAGTCTTTCTTGTGAGTGTCAGATTTTCCAAGCCATCCTTCCTCATTACGTGCCCCAGAAATTTCAACAGCCTCTTCCTCATGTTAATTATAAGTTTCCTCTTTGTTTCCATTCTCTCCAAAACCTCAACGTTGTTCACATGTTCAGTCCATGGTATCCTTACCATCCTTCTGTAGAACCAAACTTCAAGTCGCTTCTTCATCTTTGAGGAGATTGTTCAGCATTCGCTGTCATATAGGAAGACAGATATCACGTAACAGTTCAGTAATCTTTTCTTTGCCTAGCTTTTGGAATGCGTCTTTAGCCATCCCAGTACGTTTTCGGATATATGAAAAAATAGCTGGAGGGTGGGCAGTAGAAGAGGATTCATACCTTTCCCAAGGGGTATTAGCACGTAAGTGAATGCAATGAATTCGACTGGAATTCGAGCCGTTATCCATTACTCCACCGTACCTCCCATTGAAAGTAGAAATCTCCCCCCTCTGCCCAAAAAGAAAAAAAAGTCTTTGAGTCGTTCCATCAAAATAATAGTAACAATAAATGCTTTTACAATTTTACTTTTCATCAGAAAAGCAGAAAGGGATGCAAGACTATGATTTAAGTTCCTCCAAAGATTCATTCAAACATGTGGACACCTCGAGGTGGTGTAATGGTTAGCAAGCTTGTCTCGCTAGAACAATTACTAATGAGTAGTGAGTTCGATCCTCACTGGGTGTCCCTTACTTTCGGCTTGTGCCACATCAAAGCTACGCTTGGAAAATCACTATTCATTAAAACATGAGGATCTTCTTTTATGTGCCGTGTCTCTTCATGACGTAAGCGATTATGGCCCTCCACTTCCTCCTGTTACTTGTAGCTCTTAATAAATTTTATCTTTTTGTTATTTCTCCCAGATATTGTTCCACCATCCACTTGCTGAAGCCCATTAAGTAAGCCACGCGTTGCTTTCCCCTGTCATTCTTTCTCTCTACCCGTCTTGTGAGTATCAGATTTTCCAAACCCTCTTTTCTCATTACGTGTCCCAGAAATTTCAACTGCGTCTTCCTTATGTTAATTATAAGTTTCCTCTTTGTTTCTATTCTCTCCAAAACCTCGTTGTTGCCCCCATGTTCAGCCCATGGTATCCTTAGCATCCTTCTGTAGAACTACATTTTTGTTACTGCAAGTCTCTTCTTCATCTTTGAGGAGATTGTCCAGCATTTACTGCCATATAGGAAGACAGATATCAAGTAACAGTTTAGTACTCTTTTCTTTGTTTCCAACGAAATTTTCCTGTCTCTTAATACTCTTCTTAGCTTTTGGAATGCATCTTTGGTCATCCCAGTATGTCGTCGGATCTCAGTATCACACATTTCGTTCTATGTTAGAACAATTCCCAGATATTTAAATTTGTGTATCGGTTTGATTTTAGTATCCCCGACCTGTAATTTGCATTTTGGTCTCGTCTATTTGCTGTTCTATTTTTTTCCTTTTGCCAATGTTGGGTGTACTGTAACCTGACGACCCTAACTCTGTACGTGACAAAAACCAAGACCACGATCAGAGCTACGGTAAATACTAACAAGTGTGCCATTTTGACAGCTGTCACCCACTTTATAGTGAACTTGCACCTTCAGCATCTACTCTAACCTTTGTTTTAGTCTGAACCATTTACATGAGGAATTACCATTATTGTACACTTATTTTGCACAATAAGACTTACGTTCGGCTTGAAATACCCTACCAAGAGTTGATAGGTTATTAAAATAACCAACCCCAATTAACCTAACCTTCAGAGAGTGGAGATATTAATATTGTAAAGAAACACGCAAAAGCCAAACACATTTCAGTACTCTAAAATAGCATTATAAAATTACGTTCCGACTTCTAAAACTCGAAATGTACGAATGGAGAACTTGTGTTAGCTACGATGTTTAACTCGCAAAAAATGAGATGAAAAAATATGAAGAGACTGAGATAGATAGATAGATAGAACGAAAGAAAAGAGTAAACTTAGATATAAACAGACTGGGCAAGACAAATAAATAGACTGAGATGAAATGAATGATTGATTTTTTACGGCTTATCAACCCTTTGTGGGTTAATTAAAGCTGAAACATATTTTCGATTGTATGACTAGTTTTTTTTTCGCGAGTGAATATTGCATTAACAATTTTGTTGGATATAACAATGATTTTTTCATATACAAATCCTAACATTTAACCCATAGCTTCGGGGATGATAATTAATGGATTCATACCTTTCCTAAGGTATATATACGCTCAAGTGAATGTCACGAACGACTGGAATTTGAACTCGGCTCTCCGATTTATCATTCCGAGCCGCTATCCTTTCATAGCCTGCATAGATTTTGACTTAAATATGAATAGACTGAGTGAGACAGAAATGAATTTTCGAGATAGATAGATAGATTATTAGTTTATCTATCTATCTATCTATCTATCTATCTATCTATCTATCTATCTAACAAGATAGATAGATAGATAGATAGATAGATAGATAGATAAAGTTGCTCTATTAAACAGAACTGACGGAATGTCTGTTAAGGTTTTTAGTGAGTTTTTAACTAGCTTACTAATAATTCTAAAAAAAATCCCAAACAATTTTGCAAAGGACTGATGTATATCATTCCTGTTGTCTTTTAGGAGAATGCGACTGTTACTAAAACATAATCAACATGTATTGGTTATACTACTGTAGAGATACAAAATGCGATTATCTCCCTTTGGTTGAGATAAAGTCACAAGGATATTGCTTGTTGTTGTATACATGTGTTATAGTTTCTCTGTGTGGGACGAATATAAATATTTGTATATAATTTTGTGTATGATTCATTAGTATAAAAATCTCTTTGAGAACAAAGCATGTTTGTCATTCCTTTTCTTTCAGCTATTCTCTTCCGTTCGTGTATTAAGGCATTACTATATCATGGATATCATGATACTCATAATGGGGGAAATATAAATAGAAAATATCCTCTATTTCGCATAGCACCCCCCGGCCCATTAAATGGTGTAACCGACATGATAATAAAGAAATATTCCTCTTTCACGCACTGAACCCATATCACTACATTTCTCTTGAGAAGATTGACTTGTCATCTCTCAGGGAAGTGCTACATGTAAATGAAACATGACACCCCTTCTAATTCCCGTAAGATTTTAGACGACAATACAACAATTTTTCGCGACGCTAAAATCTTTTCCATGGTCGTAGCATGTGAATCCATGTTCGTTCCAAATACCAGAAAGTTAACAACAGAAATGATAAGCTGGCGAGTGTCTCGACTTTCTATATTTCTTCTCTGAAAACAACCAACGATGGTCAAAATACTTAGAACATTGCATAGAATCAAATTTTTCACCTGATTTCAAATTATGCCTTTCCCTTAACATTGTGGATGAAATAATGAAGACATTAGAGGTTTCTGAAACTGTTTTCTATGTATATTTCTTTTTCAGAATATCTACCACCAAGAATGATCTTATCAATTTTCATTCCCACCACTGTAATAGCATAAAATCTGGAATAATTATAATGATTCTTTTTAAAAGCACCAAGAATCTGCAGCCCCCAATATTTACCCGAGTAAGAATCATTCATAGAAAACACTTTCAAAAACCTCTAATATCTTCATTATTTCATTCACAATACTAACAGAAAGGCATTCAAAATATACAACTGCAAAAAGATAGTAACATTATTAACAACAATGACAATTAGATAAAAACAAACATGTAATACTACCTAGCGACTCCTTAGTATCTAATAACTTAAACAATCTATCCAATCTTAACAATATCAAAATAATTACAACTATTTCCAAAACAATTATGGATATGATCAGAACCAAAAAATACACAGAAAAATAATAATTCTGAAGCAGTTATATATAAAATAATTACCATAACTGCTCTACACACTGCATTGGGGAAACTTGCAGGAATTTAAAAAAATATATATATGAACACAAAAGGGATCTTATACACAGCAATTTATCAAATGCATTAATTATACATAGAAATGAATCCAACAACGCCTTTGTTCTAAAAAATGCCACACTTACTAAAAAAGAAAATAACTTAGACGGAAAAATTCTCAAGAGTGCCACTTTCGAATATTATCAAAATATAAATCTTTCAAATATCCCGGAAATAATTATTTCTTCACCAAGCCAGAATTCATAACTATAAGAATGTTAAAATTTTTAAAAGAAAACGGTTAAATTCATAACCTTCAGTTATTTAAAATATATAATACATGAATTTATCCCATACTAAAATGATTTAAATGTTAATGGCATAAAAAATTCAACATCATTCACTTTAGTTTATTAGGCAGGAAATTACGCCAATTAGCATCCTCCATAATTTACCCATACTTTTCAGTTAACCTGATGAATATTTATCAGCGTCTCTTAAATTTAAAATTTTTGAAAAACTAACAAAAATTTTACTTTTTCTAAATATTTGTTTCAAAATAAAACTCTTACATTTGCCTTGATAAAGTCCAACCGAGGACGAAACACATCAGATAAAATAAGTTTGCCTTTTGTCTTTATTCATATTGTCCTTTTACAGATATATGTTACTTATATCTGAGATTTCACACACACACACACACACATATACACACACACCTATATATATATAGGATTAATGTAAGCAAAATTTGTCACTTAGCTGATTGATGTTACCTTCAGCATTCCGATTCCAGAGAGTTTCGTAGACAGACCTGTCCGTCCACTCTTCAGGGTGTATCATATATATATATATATATATATATATATATATATATATATATATATATATATATATATATATATATATATATATATATATATATATATATATATATATAAAAAGCAATATGTTTAGTTCATACATGTTTTTTAAGCAGACGCCTGTTTTGTTTTAACAGTGTGAATTATTCTATGTTATAAAGGGGCCGTAGGTTCGAACCCTCCTGCTGAGCACATTTTCTTTATTACGTCTCTCAAATACCTTTAAAAGTAATATAAATTGTTGAAAAAAGAAAATAAACGGATCTCTCTCTCTGTCTTTTATATATATATATATATATATATATATATATATATATATATATATAGTTGGATTGATGCGAGTTTGTGAGCCTGGGTTTCACGCATCACTGATATTGATCACTTTTCAATAAGTACCAAGCATATATAATGCATAAATAATATATATAAAATTGCATATATATATATATATATATTTTTTTAAATAATAACAAAAAATACTAAATAACTTTGGAGTATTTACCTAACCAGTTCTTTCCTATTTTCTATATATTTTCACATATATATATATATATATATATATATATATATATATATATATATATATATATATACATTTTACATACATACATACATACATACATACATACATACATGCATACGAAAATTTCTCCGATTTCACCAGTAGAGAAGATAATATTTATGAAAAAATGATGACAAGGAAAACTGGTAATTGCTGACGCGTTTCGTCCAATGTGGACTTTATCAAAGCAAAATACGAAATTTCGTTTTTGCTTTCATAAATTCCACATTGGACTAAAGGCGTCAGCAATTACCAGTTTTCCTATTGGCATTTTGATTCATAAATACATACATATATATATATATATATATATATATATATATATATATATATTGCTGAAACCTCCTGGAGTGGACTGGACAATTACGGAAAATTTTGTCTACTAATGTCTGGAGTTGAGGTGTTGAATATAGCATCAATGGGCACCTTGACGTGGTTTAATGGTTAGAAAGCTTGTCTTGCTAGATCAGTTACGACTGAGCAGTGAGTTAGATACTCACTGGGTTCCACACACTTTCGGCCTTGTGCCACATCTAACCCGTGCTTAGAAAATCGCTAAACATCAATTAGTCTAGTCACGAATTTTATTTGTATTATATATAGAGGGTGATTGAAAAGAAACTCACTATTTTATGTATGAGTCGCCAGCCTGAACTTAACACCCTGTGACTTTGTTTTTGCGGAGGGAGGGGGTGTTAAATGAGTCATTCCACTATAACAAACCAAGACTTTAGAAGAACTAGAATGGCGAATACAAGAAGTTATGTTTTCCATACCACAAAGAGTTCCTGGTGAAATCAACTGGCGCGATTCCTGGGCAGTTCGAGAAGCTGGTAGCGAAATCTGGTGTCCACATCGAATTTTAAATGAAATCTCATACTAAACGCTTTTCTCCATATCCATTTCTTGTAAAAATTATAATTAATAAATAAATTATAAGTAATTTATAATGGGGAGTTACTTTTCCATCACCCTTTATATATTGCTGAAACCTCCTGAAGAGTGGGCTGAATAGTTACGAAATTTTGTCTATGAAACTTTGAAGTTGAGGTGCTGAATATAACATATATATATATATATATATATATATAGATATGATGTGGGGCCAAAGTTGGGACCACAGAAGGAAAACACGGATTAGATGTAAGAAAGATATATTAACAAGAGGTTACAGAGATAGTGTAAGCGGAGCTTACTATATGTTAGTGTCCAATACTGGTAGTCGTGCGTGACTCTCACTGTCTCTCTGTGTCTCTCTCTATGTCACTCTAGAGTGTTGTGTCGCATACTTAATATAAATCTGGAAGAGTCTATTGTGTAGGTAGTTCGGGTCTCACAATAAGATATCATTTGTTTAATATCGTGATCGACTTTTGTAAAAAAAAGACAGAGGTCTGATAATTGTTTAAGGCGTGAAATTGATTTGCGTTGATTTCTACGTCAACGTAGTATATGTCTATATATATATATATATATATATATATATATATATATATATATATATATATAGCTATATATTAGTCAACTTATATAACCTGCATAACCTGATGCTGAGTTTCAAAATTCCATGAATAATTGTGAATTGCCTTTTGCAGTTGCGTCTTTAAAAGATTTTGTTCTAAAAGTAAACTTTATCATCAAAATATTCTTCGCATTATTAAAAAAAACAAAAAAAACTGAAGGGAAATTCTGATATAGAAATTAATAATGTAGATCTTTATAGAACTGGAAAGTGTGAAAAGTGATTGGGTGAAAAGTCGTTTATCGTTAGACTAATTATTGTATTTTAAGTAAAATTGTTGATACTTATTTAACAAGGGACAGAGATTTCAATTCCAGATTTCGGAGAGTAAAATAGCAAGGTCAAATACAACACAAATAGCAAACGAACGAACTGATTGGCAAACAATGCTCAAACAACGAGTGGTGGGGGGTCTGTTAAATGGCGGGAGGCTAGTACAAGAAAAGCCGACAGATAATTTCATTCACGGTAAATTCATTTATCTGTTTTGTTTTTTTTGTTTTTTTGTTAGGCTGACTGTATATTCAAGGCGGGATAGAAACGATCGCGCACATTCCTTACAATAAAAAGATTAAAATGATAATAACAGGTAGACTAAATAAATTAGACTATTTATGTCTGTTCATTTATCGCTAAGGTAAAAAAAAAACCAAAAAGCAAAAGAAACAACGATTAGAATAAAAAGAGACACATCTCTATTTCAGATACGATATTTCGTCCTTTGGAATATGACAGGTGTGTAGAGGGTCGTGTGGGTTTGAGTGTTGTTGTATTGGGAACACGTACTGTTTATTTCCTGCTAGAAGAAGGTCCAGCAACAAGAAAATGGCGGACTCAAATTTAGACCAACAGAAGATGTAAAGAAAACAAACAAGACCGATATATATATGTCAACAAATATATGTATGAAACAGCAAATTTACAAGTGACAAAGACATTAAAATTTGTGTTTGTGTGTGGACGTAAAGAGTTTGTATTGTAGAGGACCCGGTAGCTTGCAGTGCTGGCCTACGAAAAGGTGGCCTTGTGACAGACACTACTTACGACTACCGAATCCACTAACAAAGTAAAAATAATAAATGTGTGATCTTTAGTGAGGAAAAAGGGTCATTTAACACATGCATAAAAATAGTAAAATATAGATAGCCAGGAGGAAACGACAAAACGAGTCTGGTGGAAAACAAATATGAAACTTTATTTTAATAACAAATATTTGGTCTCACCCAGTGGGGACCATCAGAAAAGCAAAGGCTGTTCTTAGCCAGTAGGCAGATTGTATTATGTAGTGACTAGTAGAATGTTAAAGTTCCGCGCCAAAACAAAAACCAAAATGGTTAAGGTGGGAAAAGTTTCTTCAGAAGGAATGGTTCTGGAATATAGTCTTCTTGTACAAAAGGTGTAAGCATACACAACAAGGAAAAATACTCACTGCGAGGTTTAGTAATGTGTGTGTAATGTTATCTTTTTTTTTTAAACTGGTTCGTAAAGGTTAGAATTCAAAAGAGGTGTATGAAAAGTTCATCTATCTTCAGTGAAGAAAACTCTACGTCCCCTGGTAGTGAACGGAGGAGATATCGAACAAGTTGTTCGCATCAAGACGAGGGATTAGTCTTGGAAAGGTGTGATGACGACAGTGTCGTAGACTCTGGTAGAAAATGGAGGAAGGTTCGAACAAGTAGTTCGCACCAAGACGAGGAATTAGTCTTGGAAAAGTGTGATGCCGACAGTGTCGTAGACTCTACGTTCTCTAGTAGAAAAACGGAGGTAAGTTCAAACAAGTTGTTTGAAGAAAAGTTGTAATCACACGACATGTTGAAGGTTTTGGTTAGTTAAGATATTTCGGCCCGCGTATGAGTCAGGGGCACGGAATAAATGAGTCGACCTTCTAGTTTGAAAATCAAGCATCGACTGACTTGAAAAACGAAGTTTGTCAGTGACGTCAGAGAAATGCGCGGGAAAACTTCAAATTCTGATTCTAGCTGGAATCAGCAGTAGCCAGTAAGCAACCTCCTCACGTTGGCTGTTTTACTGCTATATCTAACCGAATCTGAAAGGAAGGGGTGCAATACGCAAAAGGGTGGAATCCATGCACGATTCCACAGTATGTTGGTGAAAGTTCGTACGTACGTGTATGTGTGTATAATGTTCATGGCGTCTCCCACGAATGGGAAAACGCTATCTTTTGCAAGAGCTTACATTGTAGGTGTGTTCGCGGACATGAAGAAATGAGAAAGAGAACGAGGCAGGATACAGGTTCGATTCCTATCGGAGGACGCATATTTTCTATGACAAGTTTTATAATAAACAGTATTAACAACATTTACCGGCCTGAATGTCCGAAAAATTGTCATAGAAAATATGCGTCCTCCGATAGGAATCGAACCTGTATCCTATACGGAGCCGTCACATAGCCTGACATGCTTTTATCGATTCCTGTCGGAGGACGCATATTTTCCATGACAATTTCTCGAACATTCAGGTCGGTAAATGTTGTTAACACTGTTTATTATAAACAGAGCATTTACTTAGATATTTGTATCTATAAAAAAGAATGTATAAACATAAAAATCTCTTGAAATATTTATTTTTGGCTAACATTTCTAGTGATTTTTAACTCGCAACAAAACCGCGCTACGATAAAGAGAAATGAAAGGCCAAGAAAATTTAGCCCTAAATAAGAATATCTCTATCATTCGCCCAGACAAAGGAGATGGGATTGCTATGATAAGAATCTTTACAACAATATTCTTCTTTATGTGCCATGGCCGTTCAGGACGTAGGCGATCATGGCTCTCCACAATTTCCTGTCTTTCGTAACTATGAGTATTTTTTTTATTATCGATCTTAAAACTTTTTTTGCCATTCATTTACTCAAGCACTTTCTTCATTTATGTGCCGTGTCCTCTCAGGTTGTTGACGATTATGGCTCTCCACAGTATCCTATATTTTGTAGCTCTTAATAAATTTTGTCTTTTTGTTTTCAGTCCTAAAACCTTATTTTGCCATTCATTTACTCAAGCACTTTCTTCTTTTATGTGCCGTGTCAACTCAGGTTGTTGACGATTATGGCTCTCCACAGTATCCTATCCTTTGTAGCTCTTAATAAATTTTGTCTTTTTGTTTTCAGTCCTAAAACCTTATTTTGCCATTCATTTACTCAAGCACTTTCTTCTTTTATGTGCCGTGTCAACTCAGGTTGTTGACGATTATGGCTCTCCACAGTATCCTATCCTTTGTAGCTCTAATAAATTTTGTCTTTTGTTTTCAGTCCTAAAACCTTATTTTGCCATTCATTTACTCAAGCACTTTCTTCTTTTATGTGCCGTGTCAACTCAGGTTGTTGACGATTATGGCTCTCCACAGTATCCTATCCTTTGTAGCTCTTAATAAATTTTTCTTTTTTGTTTTCAGTCCTAAAACCTTATTTTGCCATTCATTTACTCAAGCACTTTCTTCTTTTATGTGCCGTGTCCACTCAGGTTGTTGACGATTATGGCTCTCCACAGTATCCTATCCTTTGTAGCTCTTAATAAATTTTCTCTTTTTGTTTTCAGTCCTAAAACCTTATTTTGCCATTCATTTACTCAAGCACTTTCTTCTTTTATGTGCCGTGTCCACTCAGGTTGTTGACGATTATGGCTCTCCACAGTATCCTATCCTTTGTAGCTCTTAATAAATTTTCTCTTTTTGTTTTCAGTCCTAAAACCTTATTTTGCCATTCATTTACTCAAGCACTTTCTTCTTTTATGTGCCGTGTCCACTCAGGTTGTTGACGATTATGGTTCTCCACAGTATCCTATCCTTTGTAGGTCTTAATTAATTTTGTCTTTTTGTTTTCAGTCCTAAAACCTTATTTTGCCATTCATTTACTCAAGCTCTTTCTTCTTTTATGTGCCGTGTCCACTCAGGTTGTTGACGATTATGGCTCTCCACAGTATCCTATCCTTTGTAGGTCTTAATTAATTTTGTCTTTTTGTTTTCAGTCCTAAAACCTTATTTTGCCATTCATTTACTCAAGCTCTTTCTTCTTTTATGTGCCGTGTCCACTCAGGTTGTTGACGATTATGGCTCTCCACAGTATCGTATCCTTTGTAGGTCTTAATAAATTTTGTCTTTTTGTTTTCAGTCCTAAAACCTTATTTTGCCATTCATTTACTCAAGCTCTTTCCATTGTGGTTGATATGCCGTAAAACAGAATAGATACAAAGACCTGATCTACAAACTGATTTCTTACAAAGAATACATAATCTATTCAAACGAACCTATCCTAAAAATCTTGTAGGCATTAAATAACCCATTGTGGTTGTTATGTCGTAAAATAAACTAAATCAAACCAAATCAAACTGACTTGGTTTGCTTAGATTTATAAATCTTGCACAGGGGAGGATTCAGGAATGATGGAATTCACTATCAAGGGATTGCGAGGCAAAAATGCCTACATTTTTTTGAAGGCACAAAAACGCAGCTGTTGTTTGTTGTGACCCCCACCCAAATAAAAGTCAACAGTGCATTTTTATAATAAAATGACCAACAATACATTTTTATAACACAATGACAACCAATGTAAAAAAAACAAAAAACTATAAATACATTTTTATAGTAAAATTACCAACAATTCATTTTATGATCTATAAACTATACATCTAAAAAAGACATACGTTCACCCAGAAAGGAAAAATTTGGTACAAAATATTTGTAACTGAAGGCGTAAAATTACGTACAAAATGTGTAGATTTTGGCATTAAATAACTATTATACTTATTATTACAATTAATTGTTAAATAATAGTTTCAGACGAGTAGATAAAATAGCTTGTAGACAAACTAGGTATCTTGATTTTGATTGGTTTAGCCGAACGTGGGATTGTTAGATTTAGAAAGTGTTTTCGAGGAGTTAATTTTTACACGTCGAAGAGATCAGACGTGGTTATTTCGTGTCTGGAGGAACTTTCTCCCCAGTGCGGCTGATAGAGTGAAACCACTTCTCAGTTAAAAATGTACACGTCGACGTGTCTAATAAAATAGATAAGTCAAATTCCCTTTTGTTGAAGTTTTCATTTTACCTCCGAACAAACAACTAACCATCGCCTGGCAGGAAGATAACAGAGAGATGAAAGAGAAGAAGACAACTTTATTATGATCACCTCAAGACCATCGCCTAAAACACCCCAGCGCGAGGTACGTCCTGGGTAAGACATTAAACTACATCCGCGTAAGACGATAAACTACGTCAAGCAGCAAGGCCTCTGACCAGGAGGCTTTGAGGAGCGTGGAACCACCTCTTAATTGCTGGTGTTCCCAGATCCACCCTGAGCCGGGGTGGTAGCAGCTGTTAGGGTCCCATCTATGGGCAAATAGTTAAATATTACCAGCAATAGTTTTTTGAAAAAATCATTACCAGCAATAAAATTTTGAAGGAAAATTATTACCAGAAACAGATTTTTGACAAAACAAAATATTACAAGCAATAGAAAATGTTGTCGGCATTAATTAACCCACTGAGGTTGATATGTCGTAAAAACAAAATAAACCAAACCAAAGAAGGCTTGAAGAAGACTCACGGGGCATATTGAGGGTGGAGGAGATAGGGGAAGGCAGCAAACCTGGCGAACTTGTGTGAAGCTTGGAGAGGGGAATTAACAGGAGATAAATGATAACGGACATCCAGTAGACATGGCACGTGGAACTAGAACGGTCTACCCCAGTGAGCGAAATAAAGGCTTCAGTTCAATATCCCAACCACCTGAAGAAGGCCGGAGCGTACAAAGGCCGAATCGTTGTAATAATATGTAATATATTGTAATAAATATGGCGACAAAGATGAGGACAACAGCCCGAGTAATATAAATATTGTACATAATACCTCATCTCAGAAATATAGACAAATATTTTTTATTTAGTTTTTCCAGCATCTTTACGTTTTTCCCTTTCGTAGGAGTAAAGGGAGTACATAAATTTTCATTGTCCCAAATGATTTCGGCCAATTCTTTAGCCATTTTCAAGGGAGTTTTGTTTTGTTTCGGAGGACGCATATTTATATATATGTATATATGTGTGTGTAGCTTATATATATATATATGTATATGTGTGCAGCATATATATATATATATGTGTGTGTGTGTATGTGTGTGTTTGTATTTGTGTGTGTGTATATATATGCATATGTGTGTGTGTGTGTGTGTGTGTGTGTGTGTGTGTGTGTGTGATAGACACGAATCAACCTTCTGTATGTGGAAGGATGATTCGTAAGCTGAAAAGTTTTCGGCTTGACCAAGAAGGCCTTTTCTCCAAACACTCGTATATGAGTATGTCTGTGTGCACACATGGGATGCCTGATATATGCATATATATATATATATATATATATATATATATATATATATATATATATATATATATATATATATATATATATGTGTGTGTGTGTGTGTGTGCGTGCGTGTATGTATGTATGTATGTGTGTGTGTATTAGGAATGGTTTAAATAAATATTTTTAATTTGTTTAAACGTTATTTTTAATGGATACTCATATTTGTATAGATGCTCCGTTTTTATTTAAATTTAAATTTTTTTATTTAAATATATATATATATATATATACATATATTAATAAAGGCAAAAATGAAAAAAACTTTTCTTTACCGACATGACTAATACTTTTAATACTGTTTATTATGAACAGAGCATTTACTTTATTTGTGTATATATAAATATATATATATATATATATATATATATATATATATATATATAGATAGATAGATAGATAGATAGATAGATAGAGAGAGAGAGAGATAGAGAGAGGGGGTATTATGTAAAAATCCAGATAAATATATAGAGGGAATTATGTAAAAATCCAGATAAATATCTGTAAAGACAATACAAATAAGACAAAACTAGTAACTTTATCAAGGCATCTGCAGAAATTTTATTTAGTAACCTGTATTTATACACAGATTTGATTTGAAATAACGTTCAGAACGTTTATAAATTATTCTAAAAACTCGCTGTGGAGGACGCGAAATGACATAATTTATAGTCCGAGACGAAAAGTTCTGCCAGAGATGACGAAAATCACAAATAAATTAAGTTAAAAAGAAACAAAAATAAAGAAGTGATATTTCATGTTCGCCTGATGAGTAACTGACTAGTTGTCCTTGACATTGCAAACGACTATACACACGCACACATATGCACACACATAAGTAAATTTATATATTTGCATATCAACTAGTTTATATATGCAAACGCATATATACATGTGTATGTATTTACAAATAATCTAGCTTATATGTACGCACACACATAAACACCCACTTGCACGAACGCACATATGTTTGTGTTTATAACATATATAAGTTACACACAGAAACACACACACACACGTATGTTGTAGGATAAGCTGAAAAGTTCTCGGCTTGACTCGTATATGAGTATGCCTGTGTGCATATGGAATACACACACACACACACACACACACACACACACACACACATATATATATATATATATATATATATATATATATATATATATATATATATATGTCTGTGTGTGTGTGCATGTATATACTCATGAATCAACCTTCCGTATGTTGATATATATATGTCGTATTTAAGCCATTCCTAATACATATATATATATATATATATATATATATGTGTGTGTGTGTGTGCGTGCGTGTGTGTGTGTGTATTAGTAATGGCTTAAATACGACATATATATATATATTTAGTTTATTTGTTTAAATGTTATTTTAAATGGATACTTTATATTTGAGTAGGTGATCTGTTTTTATTTATTTATTAAACAGTATATTTATGTATTTACATCTACAGGTCTGAATAGTCGAGAAAACGTTTTAGAAAAATATGCGTCCACAAATATAAATACCCATTAAAAATAATATTTAGGAAATAATATATATATATATATATATATATAACAAAGTATATAATTGGTATACACGGAATGAATTCCAATAACCAACAATTACTATTCTTAAAAGAGTGCTCAATACAAAGTAGAGCAGATATAATTATTTTTATAAAAAAATTTTATAACATAAGTATGTTATAAAATCACTACAAAAATAGCCATTTTGTTTCAACACACTCTGTGTCTTATCAAGTGATGGTGTTGAAAATAAAATAAATGGTTTTAAAAGTTTCAGATTAATTAACGATCCTACACTAGGGGAGCATTGTTACAAAAGCTAGAATAACCAATCAAAACGAAGTACAGAAAGATTCAAAAGCTTGACAACAAAATCCTGCTATTATAGCTATTTAGATCTTTAAATACGTGTAATATTAAAAATAATTTTACTAACTAATAATTATAAATTTATATGATAAACTTTAATATTAAAATTAAAACTGGCAATTTTAAAATCCAAATTTAATCACTATTAAGTTTAAAACTACAAAATTATTGAGAAAAGAAAAAAAATATATATGTTTATTCAATTCATTTCTTCATTGAAATTACGTCTGACAAGACAAAAAGCTACAATTCGTCCGGTCATCTGATAATACATGTATAAATTTTTTTCTTTTCCGTTTTTATTTTAAAGTTTGTGAATATGGTCTTAAACTCACGCGTGACACAACAAAATCACAATCAGATTATAATACATACGCATCTAGACATAATTAGACATACACACACACACACACACACACACACACACACACACACACACACACACACACACACACACACACACACACACACACACAAAAACACAAACACTAAAAAAAAAAAAAAAAAAAAAGGAAGAGGTGGGGGAATACATGAACAACTCCACAGCCCTTTACGAAAAAAAAAGGAGACGTGGAAACTAACACTTATACACACACACAGTTAAATGTGAATACAC
>CAHIKZ030005000.1:825000-902500 GCA_903632075.3 Acanthosepion pharaonis
TAATAAATAGTGTATAAATGGTATTGTAGACCGTATAAAAGTTGCTGAAAAGTAGACATTTTTAATTTTCAAATACGGCCAGTACATTCTGGCCGTGTTCATAATTTAGAAGAAAAGCCTATCCTTTTTGTAAATATTAAAGTTGAAAAACGCGAATGTTTATGGTGACGTGAAAATTTTACAAAGGAAGTATGTAGTGGGGCGTTTTGGAATGGGGGAATGGTTAATGAGCTTGTCTCGTTGACCATTACACCTGAGTAATCTGTTCATTGGGCGTTCCGTACTTGTGGCTTAGTGTCAAATTAAACTAAGTTTAGAAAATAACAAAGAAGAAGAAAAAGAAAGAGAGAGGGGGCGAGGGAGATTACAAACTTTGTACATTTTAATATTGGTCTTGTGCCAAATTGCTGTATCGATATTTACACGGTCGCACGAGTTAGAGTCCCACCCCCAGTGAAATTCGAACTCACTAGCAAATGTCTGCGAGATTAATTTGCTAGCGATTACTCTACGGTAGGCGCCCTTCGTTTATTTAACTTGTTTGGTACAGTATAGCACGAGAAAAAATGGGAGTAGAAAGATTGTGTAGCACCAGTCTTCCAAGTGGTTAGAAGCTGCCTGCCTTGTAGATCAATATTCAAAATGCTTTATCCGAGATTGAACACCGATCTATCGCAGTGTTGGAAAATAAATATCTATTTCAGCTTAGAGACAAGACAGATCGTATAGATTAGTGGTTAATGCATTGAGCATTATGGAGAAAGGCCTTTTTTCCATTTCACCCCAAGCGAGCCAATAAAGCCACTAAGGCGCAAGTATGAAAAAATATGAGAAAAAGAATAATATAATTATGGAGTTATAGCAATAAAAGAACAGGATTCAAGAAGACAGAAGATAACGATTGACATTGTATTTAATTTTTTGAAAATCAAAGTAGACTCGAAAACAAAAAGCCAGGAAGAGAGTTCCACAAGCGAGAAGTACGAGAGAAGATATTATAAGCATAGAAGTTACGGTTACGTGTAGGCATTTCAACAATAAAATGGTGAAACCAAGCTGTTAATCTAGTTTTACTTTTTTTTTATTTTACCCCGTAGGGTTGTAGGGACACCATGTGTATTGCAGCCACAGTAGAAGTGATGTTTCTTGGGAAAGATAACCTGACGGAGCCCAACCCTCTCCAGTCAGGTTTTGAATTCAGAGTTTTCCCTTTTCTTAGACCGGTTACCATGCAAGGTTATAGATCCTATTCTGTCCTGCTATTTACCCATGGGGTATTAGCACGTAAGAGAATGTAATGAATCCGACTGGAATTCGAACTCTTATCTCCGATTCCTCAATCCAAGCCGCTCTCTATTACTCCACCTCCACCTCATCTAGTACTAAACTTAAACTCATAAAATCGATGTACTAAGGAGGAAAGCTAACCAGGAAAATTACCACGAAAATATGTATAGAAAAGGCATAGGGGCCAGTGTGAAAATGACTGAAGCTGAGATGCAAGGGCAGGACCGATATCATTGCAGATTCTTCTTTAGATTTTATCAAGAATCACTAAATACATAGAAAAAGCACCAAAACCAGATATGACAGTAAGGTTAAATGTATGGACAAAATGCAGACCTGTTTATGAAATGTTCTCTGACCTGTTCACTAATGAAAAGAATGTGGTTTTTCTTCAATTTCAAACGAGAGCACAAATGCATTTTAAATCGACGATTCTAAAAAGGATGTCTTCTATTTTTATCTTCCATTTAAGTCGGACGATTCAAGTAAAATACAAGACAAACTAAATCTATTTACACTATTTATATTGTTCAGACTGTTGTCTTCGTTTTTATTGTAATATTCACGTTTCGACCGTAATACGCTCCAGCCTTCTTCAGGATCTGTCTATATTTCTGAGATGAGGTACAGTAAATATTTATACTATTTACATTGTTGGAACAGTTGTCCTCATCTTTATTGTCATATTCACGACGTTTCGGCCGTTGTACGCTCCGGCCTTCTTCAGGATCTGTCTATATTTCTGAGATGAGGTATTGTAATTATTTACATCATTTACTTTGTTCGGACTGTTGTCCTCATCTTTATTGTCACATTCACAACGTTTCGGCCATTGTACACTTCTTCAGGTGATATTTGTTGGATTTTCGAACCGAACACTTTATTTAATTCACGGGGGTAGATTCTTCTAATTCCAGTTGAGAGCTGAGTTTTCAAGTTGAATTAATTTCAGTTTTAGTTAATTCAACTTGATAACTCAATTCTCCAACTTTTGTTTTCTCTGATGAGGATTGATGTCACAAATATTTGGGGTCAAGTCACTTTTTGGATCACTCAACCAACGCTCTTATCCACTGGCCCATGTGTTCTTTGGAGATATCAGTGAATGTCTGATGGGATTTATAAAAACCTACTCCCCTCCCTTGTGTTAGATAAAGGGTTCGATCGAAATCCCAACAAATATCACCGGAAGAAGTGTACAACGGCCGAAACGTCATGAATATGGCAATAAAGATGAATACAACAGTCCGAACACAGTAAATAGCGTAAACATTTACAATAGCTCATCTCAGAAATATAGACAGATTCTGAAGAAGGCCGGAGGGTACAACGGTCGAAACACGTCATGAATATGGCAATAAAGATGAAGACAACAGTCCGAACACTGTAAGTAGTGAAATATTTACAGTGGTGTCTCATCTCAGAAATATAGACCGATCCTGAAGAAGGCCGGAGCGTACAACGTCCGAAAAACGTTGTGAATAGGGCAATAAAGATGAAGACAACAGTCCGAACAATAGTGAAATATTTACAGTGTCTCATCTCAGAAATATAGATAGATCCTGAAGAAGGCCTGAGCGTACTAAGACTGAAACGTCGTGAATATGGCAATAAAGATGAAGACAACAGTCCGAACATTGTAAATGGTGAAATATTTACGATAATATTTACGAACATTTCACTGCAGACGAGGTATTGAGCACTTTCTAAAATCTTCCACAATTGCTCGATTTCGGGGTAGACTTTATCTCGTACTCTTTCAATTCTACGTCATTTTATTTCCCATGACTTTCTTCCCGTGTCATTCCATTTTAAATTTTCACATCATATTAACATCAGACTTGCTTTTTCCTTTCAAATTACTTCAACTGCACGCCATTAAATTTCAATTCTTTAATTTCAACAATTCTCATTTCTATACCATTTCATTCCAAATCCCATAATTTCCATGAACTTGCCTGTGAATATCTCATTGTATATATATATATATATATATATATATATATATATATATATATATGTCAGGAGTCGGCAACCTTTTGCTATAAGCCGACTTAGGGTTTTAAAACCATTCTGTGTGTTTTTGTTTTCGTTTTTTGTTTTTCACCATAAGCAAAGCGATAATGCCACTAAGACGCAAGGTAGTAGTACCTGCTAGGGTCCCAGCTATGGACAAATAGTTACCCCAACAAACAAACAAACAAACAAACAAACAAACAAAATGTTAAGAACACTATGAAAGTATAAAAATAGATTTTTATAGTAAAAATGCCACTAATAAATTAAAAAAAATCTACCGGCAATATATTTGTCTCTCGACTTCAGAATAATACATCAATGAAATCTGATTTCTTACAAAGAATACATATTCTATTCAAACGAATCTATCCTAAAAATCTTGTAGGCATTAAATAACCCATTGTGGTTGATATGCGTAAAACAGAATAAACGCAAAGACCTGATCTACAAACTGATTTCTTACAAAGAATACATATTCTATTCATACGAACCTATCCTAAAAATCTTGTAGGCATTAAATAACCCATTGAGGTTGATATGCCATAAAACAAAATAAATCAAACCAAACCAAACTGACTTGACTTATAAATCTTGCACAGGGTATGATTGAATTCAGCTGTTGTTTGTAAAATGCCGCGTGTGACTCAGTTGCATGAGAACGAAAAATTATAAGATGTGAGCGAAATTTTCGGGCGTTTTTTTTTACTCTTATTAACTCTTTGAGCCCTGCGTTCCTGAATAATTTTTAATTCTTCTGCCTGGGCTCCTGAGTCAAAATTCCCAAATAATTGACATGTAATGTTTCACAGCAAATATAAAAATTGTTACAAGTGTTTACCCATCGTTCAACCGGTGGCTGGGCATTTTTCTCTACCACCGGTAAAGCGGTGCTCAGAGCTCAAAGAGTTAAAATTAATAAGGATGTGGCTTATGGGTGTGCGCGTAGCGTAGCATTTATCGGCACAAAAAGTGAAAATGGCATGTCGAGTTCAAATTCTATCCGAGTCCGTTGCGTTCACTTTCACACAAGCACACGTGGAAAAAATTTCTATATCTTCTTCCTCATGGTTTAATTATAATTTTCTTTCTTTTTTATTTAAGAATTTATCAGTTTATCCGCTTTAAACAGGGTTCATCGAAATTGTGGTTTTTTCAGTGGAATTACATCATTATTTTGTTTTTTCGTCTTTTGATAAAAATTTTTAACATGTCTCCTCTTTTTCATAATTTTTACAATAATCTTCACCCTGTACAAGGCCTAAGAGCCACTTGAAGTAGAGGGTTACAGAATAAGAGGCACAGATTATGGGGATAAGAGGGGAAGATAACGGTTAACCTAATACTTGAACATTGATTAATTGATTGATTCGTTTTTTACGGATTATCAACCATTTGCAGCGAGGAAATATCCTTATATTGTTAGAATTTTGGGAAGGAGATGATAATTAGTTATCGATACAAGTCTTACTAATTAACCCATAGCTGGGTGGAGAAAGGTAGGTACATATTTTTCCCTTGGGTATTTGCGTATAAGTGAATCTAACGAACCCAACTGGAATTCGAACTCGGTTCTCGATTAACAATTCCGAGCCATTATCCATTACACCACCCGCACACCTTAACTTACATCCACCTGGTATTCCCAAGCGCTTGCCCATCTGGGTACTGTGCAGGCTCGACGTTGCTTAACTTCAGTGTGCAGACGGGAAATCGATTCTGTGATTAACAATTCCGAGCCATTATCCATTGCACCACCTGCACATCCAAGCTTACAGCACCTGTTATTCCCAAATGGTTACCCATCTAGGTATGGGTCAGGCTCGACATTGCTTAACTTTGGTGATCGTACGGAAACTCTACTCTCCGATTAACAATTCCGAGCCATTATCCATTACACCACCCGCACATCCAAGCTTACAGCACTTGGCATTTCCAAGCGATCACCCCTCTAGCTACTGACCAAGCTCGACGTTGCTTAACTTTCGTGATTGCATGGGAACCGGTGTTTCAACGTGATGCAGCCGTAAGCCTAGACTTGAACAGTTTAAGAGTGTAATGATCGAGGGAGCATCCTCTTGGGAGTCGGTTTCACAATGTTCGTTAGAAGAAGCTGCTCGGATAGAACTTACATCTCACCAATCGAATACGAAAGGAATGGGCGTGATTTGCTACACTAGGTATGGTCATAGCGGTGGGTCTTAGCCGTGAGGGTTAGAACTGCTGGAACTAAGGAATGTAGTTCGTCTGAGTACTTTCCATGGAAATAGCTATAGGGCAGCGAGAGGCTTGCGATGTTTCGTCTGTGGGAAAGTGTTTATAGAATGGATGGAAATAATCCATCACTCACAAGGACGCGGAGACGCTTTTGAATTTTATCAAGACAGGAAAGTGAAGAGTGGGTATATTTAGGTAAATGAAAACTGAATACAGAAACCGGTTTATAATTGTGCATTTACACTGTAGCTTACAAAAAAAAAAACAAAAAAGCAAAAGAAAACAAAAAAAAAAAACATGGCGCATGAAACATTTGATCATGCGCTATACATCGTCAGAGAATTCAAAGTATTCATTAGAAATGTTTTTTGGGAGAAAAAGACTGTCCGTAATATTTTAACATGATTCTAATTCCAAGGTGGAATTTTTGTGGCCAGATGTGTCATTTGAATGGAGATCAGACAGTCGGGAAAGTGATAGATAGATAAATAGATAGATAGATAGAAAGAGAGAGAGAGAGAGAGAGAGAGAGAGAGAGAGAGAGAGAGAGAGAGAGACAATGTGGTGAAGGAGGAGATTAAACAGAAGCCAGGGCACTGGAGAGAGAAGATATGTGAGAGTGAAGAAAAAAGTAGGGGAGGATCTAAGGAAACACACCCACAGAGAGAGAGAGAGAGAGAGAGAGAGAGAGAGAGAGAGAGAGAGAGAGAGAGAGAGAGAGAGAGAGTATGAAATGTAAAACGTTAAGGAGAGCGAGAATATGTGGAATATGTAGATTAAAGACGGAAAAGTGAGGGACAAAGAGGGAGAGAGAGAGAGATGTGAGAGTAAAAGGACTGGAGGGCGAGGAGATAATGAAAGAGAGGAGGTGGGGGTGAGATAGAGGAAGGAGGAGAGAAAGAGGGAAAGAGACAGAAAAGCACGGGGGTGTCGAAATTTAATTTAAGATCACGTGAGCATTGTTCGAAAATAATTGTTCTGAAAACATTTATTCGAATTGTAAATTGTTTGAATGAAAATTAATCAAAAAGACAATTATACTAAATGATAATTATTCGAAATGCAAATATTGTTAATAAAACAATTTATGAAGAAATAACCCTTATAACCTTAAGTTATATGATACTGCAAGCAAATAGTCAACTACTGAAGAGGACTCGTTAAAAGATACCTCTAATTTTTTAAGGTTTTCCATTTACGTCGAGGTATTTCATGGCGCCTTATATTTTGACAACCTTTTCTTACTTTTGCAATATGAATTTCTTGCAAGTCCTGTTCTCTTTTATGAGCGTCTAAGAATTTCCATATTGTGGGATGATGGGATGACACTTGCTGCAAAAAAGCCCTCTGCCATCCTTCAAGGGCGTTATTAGTTCTAGGTAAATCAGCATTGATTCTCTCAAAGCAATACCACATACGCATTTCAAACATAGGTATTTCGAATAATCATCATTTAGTATAATTATCCTTTCGATTAAGTTTCATTCAAACAATTTACAGTTCGAATAAATGCTTTTTGAATAATTATTTTCGAACAATTTTCTCGATACGGATTTTAACATGCACAAAAGCAGCAAAAAAAGAAACAATTGATAAAGAAAATATTTGACCAATTTAAAAAAAAAGAAGAAATATTAGCCCTAAAGTTGAACTTGAAAGTGTCTTAGTTAAGAGACTTGCTGATCAATCTTCACTGAGCCCAATTGATGTTTAAGCCCAAGCTTAATTCCAGGTAATTGACCAATGAAATTTGAAATATTTTCTGTTCGTTTGGCTGTTTGTGTGTCTTTCTGCCTCTCTCTCTCTGTCTTTCTCTCCCCACTTTCTCTCTCTCTGACACATACACACAGATACACACATATTTTTCTGAAAGAAAAGTGACCATCACAAAGAATGGTGTTGGGTTAAAATCAAATCGTTTCTGCAACAGGGAAACAACCCAAATTTGAAGTGTAAATAAGTGTATAAAGTGTATAAATCGATAAGATTAAAATGCATGCAAATGCTTTTTACGTGCATTATTTACTTTATTCGGACTGTTATCCTCATTGCCCTGTTCACAACGTTTCGGCCGTTGTACGCTTCAGCCTTCTTCAGGTGATTGGAATTTCGATCCGAACCCTTTATTTCGTTCCCCGAGGTAGATTGTTCTAGTTCCACTGTCATGCCTCTCCCGGATGTCTCAGCTATTTCCCTTTAATTCAACTCTCCAAGTTTTGGGTCCTCATTGCTGTGGCCTGGTACTGAACTTACAACTCTTTGGGTCTAGTCACTGGATATAACCAACGTCTTTATCCACTGGGCCATGTGTCCTTGAGAATATGGCCATGAAGATGAGGATAACAGTCCGAATAATGTAAATAATGCAAATAATCATAACACCCCATGTCAGAGAATTTTTACTTGAATGATTATATATATATATATATATATATATATATATATATATATATATATATATATATATATATATATATATATTTAGTTGGATATATTATAGTTTGTGACCATGGGTTTCACGCTCTTGCTATCCTCAGATAAACTGATTAATTTTAGAATTTTGAATCTATGGTTATCCAAGTATACTGAGCTCTTTACAATAAATATCACGCATTAGTATATATATATATATATATATATATATATATATATATATATATATATATATATATTAAAAGTTAAAGATGTAGATCAAATATGGATCGGAACCCGACTGGATAATAAGATAAAGAACAAATAGAAAACGTATACCAATCTAACATGTTTCATTTTATTAAAGCAACATCAGAGATTGAGAGAAAATACCTTTTGTCTGTTTTATCTCTATCTCTATAGAAGCTTCAATAAAAATGAAACACGTTAGATTGGCATACGTTTTCTATTTGTTCTTTATCTATCATATATATATTTATATTTTATATTTAAAATAAACGGTTTTTAATGGTAGTTTTAAATATATATATATATATATTAAAATAAACGAACCTAAAACTATAAAAAAAATCATTATGAAAAAAAAAAAAATTTAAATAGATTTATATTTTATATTTAACTTTATGTTAAATATAAAATATAAATCTATTTAAGTTTTTTGGGGGATTTTTGTTTTTTCTTTAATTTTGTATAAAAATAAACGGACTTAAAACTAAAAAGCTAATAAATACTTTGTATTTAAAAATCTATTTTAAATATATATATATATATATATATATATATATATATATATATATATATATATATATATATATATATATCGTTTCGAGTACGAAACTGAAGCTAGCAAGTCAATTAAATTCGTAGAAGTCTTTACGAGTAAGACATGCTTTCTCTAACAGACAATTCTAACTTAGTAGAATTGGTAGAGGCACACTTTGGTTTCTCTGAGGTAAAAAAAAAGGGATAAAGGTTCGATTCCTGTCGGAGACACAATATTTCTTTAATAGGACATTTCAGTCTTGACCAGTTATTAATTTCACTGTTTCATAAAATAAAATAAAAAATCCTCTAAATATATATATATATATATATATATATATATAGCGAAAATAAGAAAATCAGCAGACGATTACTGAAACGTCCTGACGAGTGGATCGGACGATTAGCCAAGGATTCGTCTACGAAACTATGGAGTAGAGATGATGAATATAACCTCAATGACAAATTTTATATTCGTATTAATCCTATTAATGCTCTATTTCTGATATCGAACATTTTATTGCAAAGACCCTTTACCCTTAAATGCCTTTTCTTTCAGACTTACAATGACTGACAGCATTTCTGGCTTCACATAATCTTTGTTTTCACTATATATATATATATATATATATATATATATATATATATATATATAGAGAGAGAGAGAGAGAGAGAGAGAGAGAGAGTTCGCCCTAAAAAAATGTATACACACTTCAGGAAAGGAAAGAGTAGTTTTATCAAATTTCGATAACACTGTGTTAAATAATAGTTTAGCAGATTATTATTGTTTAGAGGAGTTATATTTCTGCTCGGACACCCTGAGTTTAACCTTAGAGGTCTGATGTAAGACAAAATAAAGAAGTGGATTTTGATTGGTTGAACGGCCGTAAGACCGATAGATAGAAAAAGGCTTTTTGGTGGGTTGTTTCTAAACCGTCAAGCAATGGAGACAGGTTTCCTTTCCTGTCTGAAACGGATCCCTAGTGGAGGGAGAGCGACCCCACTGGATGGTTAAGGATGAATAAGTCAACGTGTCTTATAAAAAGCTAAGTTAAAAGAGCTTCCCAACACGAGGGAGCTATACAACAACTGTCATACATGAACTTTATGGAAATGATTAATTTTTCTTTCAACAAAACGGCGCACCATCATACTAGGAAAAGGTTCAGTCGAGTTCCCCTCCACGTTCTCCTGATTTAACACCTCAGACTTTTATCTATGGGGTACCCTAAAGGATGTTGTATATTACAAAAAACTAACTACATTGGCGGCTCTTAGACAAAAAAAATTAAAATGCATGTGCACTTTGCCAACATTCCCTAAGCATTAGTTCACTATACTAATAAATGTCTGGAAGCTAAAGGCCACCATTTTGAGCATCTCTTGTGATTGTAGAGTTCAAAGGTAACTTGTATTAATTTCGTTATGTCAGAATAAATTTAGTATTACAATATCTATAAAGTTTTCCCTTTACTGAAGTGTGTATACGTTTTTTTTTGGCGGACCCTATATATATATATATATATATATATATATATATATATATATATGAATAAAAACAAAAGGAAATTTTTTTTGCTGACGTGTTTCATCTTCTGATGGACTTTATCAAGGCAAATGTAAGGATTTGTAACACGTATTTACAAACAGAAATAAAAAATATCGTTGGTTTAAATTATTTTTTAAATTTAAGAACGCTTATAAATACACTTAAAGGTTATCGGAAAGCCAAGGTAAACGATGTGATGTAATTTAATGCCTAATATTGCATTTGTCTTGAATTCCATTAATGGGTGAAACGCGTCACTAAATTAAAGTTTTCCTTTTGTCTTTATTGATATTGTCTTTTTACAAATATTTAGTTTTATATATCTCAATTTTTATACACACATATTCTTGTCTGTCTCATTACGTTATTATCGATCTCCCTTAAGTATTGTGAACATAAATTTCTTCTAAATATATATATATATATATATATATATATATATATACATACATACACACACACACACACACACACACACACACATATATATATATATATATATATATATAGTCATCAACAAACAGCAGCTTGTTTCGCTGTATCACAGCTCATCAGTGTGGCGTGTGGCTAGACATCCGATTGCTTCAAGGCGGGATCGAAACTCGACCGATTTGATATTAGTCACAGACTCTTACCCCTAGGCCAGAGAAAGGAAATTTTTAATGCATTATATACGTGTTATATAAACGCCATGCCGGCTGTCATAGTGTTCAATTCTTACGAAGAGCGAAGCATTAAAGCAGCAGCAACAGCCGTTAAAAAATCCATTTTCTCCATTGTGCTTGATCGGTCAACGAGAGCATAAATAGTCACCCACAAGTAAAAATAGATAACAACAAGCCGCGGCAATTTGTTTCGCGCGTGAATGCAATTTTCACCCCATGTGTATTGCGTTTTGGCTCAACTATTTATGTATGCTGGTCAGTCGTTTATAATAGATCGTTAGATCGATTGTACATGGTGTTCCAAATGTCGTATTACCATTAATAACCATGTAAATCTTATATTTGTCAAATAGAATCATGTTCCTGTATAGGTCAATATATTATGAAGAAATTTTAATGGTCGAATGATGGAAGATGATGTCATGCAATTTTTCCCTGTTCTGTGACTTTTGGAACACCCTGTATATACCTTACTAACCGTAAATATACCATACCTTAAAGCTATATTTTTATCATATATATATATATATATATATATATATATATATGAAGAAAGATAGTTTTAAGGTGTGGTATATTTATGGGATAAAGTGCTCAATATCAGAAACAGAGCTTATGTAAATATGAATATAAAAGTGAACATTGAAGTCAACACACAGAAGAGACAGGTTGTTTCATGCTAGACGCAATCGGCAGGCCGCGCGTGTTCGATTTTTCTTGACTATTTATATATATATGGGTCAGTGGTGCATTCTGGGTAATACATTTTCGCGGCCTGACGATTTCGTCTAGCATGAAACAGCTTGTCGCCTCTGAGTGTTGACTACAATGTTCACTTTTATATTCATATATATATATATATATATATATATATATATATATATATATATATATATATATAGTTGTATGAATATGAGTTTGTGACCCAGGGTTTCACGCTTTTACGATCATTGGACAAACCGGTTTATTTTTTAAATTGGATGTATTTATGCTTGTTTGATTATGCTTGGTGGTAGGGAGGGGGAATCTACTTCTGTGTTTGTTTGGAGTTACACTCTCCTAAGCATAGACACACATACATACATACATATATATATATATATATATATATATATATATATATATATATATATATATATATATATATATATATAGGTGTACGCATTTTAGTTCACACAAACGCATCCATATAAACAATCCAAGGCTAGGCGATCAGGGTCACAAACTCATATCCATACAACTGAATTTGTTAGCTCTATCACTGGATATTGAGCACTTTCCACTAAGTACTGCGCATATAAATATATATATATATATATATATATATATTGTTTAAAATATGTAGTGGAAGAATGTTCAATATCGGAGATAGACCATTTATAAATTCAGACAGTGTGGACATAGAAATTAACACAGCATCGGGAATGTCAATTCCTTGGCATAAGCGATCAGCAGAGCATGTTTTAAGCTCCTTCGTTTAATATATATATATATATATATATATATATATATATATATATATATATATATATATATATATATATATATATATATATATATATATATATATATATATATATATATATATATATATATATATATATATATATGTAGGTCACTAGCGTTTTTTAGGGGAGATTGTTGAAATGGGAAATCAGTATTTCTCAGCTTTTTACTTAGGACTAATGTTTAACATTACAATAAAATCCATGACCAGCGGACTAAGAAGGCCTTCCGGATATGAGGAATTGGTTACAAAGTCCGGATATGAGGGGTTATATTTACATTAAAATAGAAGAACTGAAATCAGGTTTAATATTTATTTTCAATGTTTTATAGTAAACAAAATAAGCTAATGTTGAGTGAAATATAACAGAACTGATTTTAAGGAAAAAGAAATAAATTATGTAATGTTAATGAAAATTCATTAAATTAAGTATGCCACGTATGCAAAACAAATAATATAACGAGGATTTGTTTAATCGCTGTTGCATGATAATTCTTTCTCTTCTCATGTCATTCTCAACTTATACAAGCAGATAATGTAACATATTTTAGAAAATGCTAATACGTTAAACGAAACAAATAAGATAACCAAAATCATCCAAAAATTTAAATGAACAAATTAACAAAAGAGGGACGATCATTTCAACTTATTGCCCAAAGTAGAGTCTAATAGTGTTATAAAAACCTCGGAGAATTCCAGTAAGATATCTTTAATCATTTTTAAGATACAACGGTCCAAAGCTTAATCTGAAAATTGGACAAGTTTGCTGTAACACGATTAGAAGAATTTTGTTGTTACTCCCAGTATATTTTCCTGTAGAAATAAAAATTATTATTAAGTGTTGGCTTTTTCTTTTTTATTATTAAGGCTTCCATAAAAAGAAAAAGCCAGCAATTAATGATATTTACTACGAACACGACCACAATGTGCTGTGTTCGGAAAATAAAAAATATCTATAACACTAAAAACATACACATAGGTACCTCCCAAAAAGATACAAAATTTTTTTTAAAATAATTAAAATAATTATTTCTTAAAATTTTTCTTTCTTTTTAGAACATTTTAAATTTTGATTAAAAAAAACCTTGTTTCTCTTTGTATCACCGGAACTAGTAAAATAACATAGACAATTTTTAGCACTTTTTTTTTTTTTTTTTTTTTTGTATGAGACACATTAATTTGGAAAATCTTGCAAAAATAAAAATAATTGACGGATGATCGAAATTATTATAAATATGTTTTTTTTTATTAAAGTCATGGCAGAAATATTTTTCTTATATTTATTACTCTCCCCATAACTAATTTTATGACAACTCGAAATTAGATCGAGTCCATTTTAGTGATTACAATAGTTAAAAGCACAAGGCTTTGAGGAATGCAAATCATGTTTTTTTTTTGTTTTAATTGGACCCCACTCACCTGAAAATCAGCACTGAATTGTAACATACAAAACTCAATAAAACAAACATATTATTTAATTTCAAATGCTTTTATTTGCATTTAGTTGTTTTTTTTATGAATATAGACAATGTTTTCTGAAAGCAAAAATATTTTCGATGAAAAATGAATTTTTAATACAATTATTTGTTATTTCTTTAATTATAATATATTTTACATTTAAGTTGTTAAAATATTATAAAATTAGTTAAAAGCCGCATCCACTTTCGTAAGTGTCCTTATGAGATCTTTTTTAGCGCGTTGTAAATTGTATCATTTTGACTAATCAGAAGACCCGCAGTAATTAAGAAATGTAATTTTGTGTTTATAATCGGGCTGTAATTATAAAGTACGGAAGACCAACCAGAATACAATTAAGTCGCGTTATTTCAGTTAAGTATTGTTCTCCGCTTTACTTTTTCTAAACACGTGTGGAGAAGTTAATTTGATTTTTCAATTTCAACTGAGAAGGGTACTTACAAGTATCACTATCATCTTATGAAATTTGTATGTTCTTATTTTTATATCAATCTCAGTTATGACATTTTTCCATAAATGAAATATCAAAATTAATAATAAAATGAATGGAAATACAAATAACACAGTAAAATGTAGTAAATGTACATAAAATTATAATATTTTATGTACACTTCTGATAAAATTTCATAAGAAAGGTACCTATAAATTAATTAGATACCTTACTTATGAAATTTAATCTCACTCTTAACAGTCTTATTTTAATTTCTTTATAATATATATTTCCATAAAGCATCGTAAACGTAAAGGTGAAAGCTAAGTACAAAAAATTAGAGCACTGAAAGTTTTCCTTAAAAATAACGAGGTAAATAGTTTGTTAACTTAAATGTAAATAACTTCACTTCTCTCCTTCCGTAGAAGGAATTATCCTCACGTAATCTGTCAATATGTCATTCATCACCTGTCAAGTGACGCGAAAGGTTATGACCTGCTTTGTTTTAATTACAAATTACATCTTTTCGGTACAGAAGCTAAGTTAAGCTTGGTTCAAAATATTTTAATAAACATTATAATTTCTGATTTTCTTAAAATAAGTTTTGAAAAAATGATAATTGATTTTTAAAAGAATTTAAAACTGATATTTTCATTTTTTTATAAAATGGAAAAAATGGTTGCCATGATCGATTATCTGCCAATTTTGCTGACTCAAAAAGAACAAGATTTTTAACGAAAATTTCAGACGTGCTAGGAACGATTAAAAATGTAAAAAAAATACCCCCAAAATACTTTGATCTTTCCTCTTAATAATAACATAATCATTTAGACGATAAAATTTTGTTTTCGTCAAGTTTGGCGGCTTTTTCATGCTATGCTCTTTTTTTTTTAGCGATCTCGCGGAGGTATCGACATACACACAATGCACTCATCCAATTATATTGAAAAAAATAAAATCATCCTTGATAATGGCTAAAAGTATAGCCGAAAGCGCTCAGAATTATAGAACATTTGGACAATTTCTACACACTCTGTGTCCAGAAAAGAAAACACTTTTACGAACACAAGAAAAATTAAATAAAAAGCTTGATCGTAGTATCTTGTCTGTCGTTTGTAATGAAACATGCATAAATAAAAGATTGTTGCCTAAATACACATATATATATATATATATATATATATATATGTGTGTGTGTGTGTGTGTGTGTGTGTGTGTAATTATTGCTTAAAAAGTGCGCATTTGTGGGGGATGAGTGTTCATGTACTCCATGGACAATGATCTTATAGCTATTGTAAGATAACTTGTCGTACAAACACATTGAATTACTTTTGTGATGATGATCATCATCACACACATACATACATACTTACGTAAATTCAAATTATACAACAACAAGCATTCATTGGATAATAAATCAACACTGCTTTGTAATGGACAATTTATAAATCGCAGCTATGCGACAGTTTTATAATCGCTATATTTTTGTGTAGTAGATTTTGTGCACTTTTGGTAGAATCGGATCCCAAAAGCCTTCTTAGCTTAGTAAATATTTTTCAGAAAATATCACCTTCTAATTGGTCAATAAACACACAAGAAGGCGTTGCAATCCACCCACGCACAATATATATTTTCAGCGCTTGACTAAGTAAAGTTTCCTGCCAAGGCGCTCTGATCCTGTCACGTGATTACATTATCTATAAAAGCAAACACGAGTTTGCCTCTTCCTCTCTTTCTTCTCTATTCTTGCTGCAAAATGTAGTCCCAGAGAATTATCGTCTTGACCTTTCGTTCAGACGTTAAAGAACATTACCAACATATACGTACGTACGAACATTCACCACAATACGAACTCTTACGAACATTCACCAAAATACGAACGTTCACACACACACACACACACACACACACACACAAACGTTCACACGCAAACACAATATTAACTGCCTATGTGGTTTGTAAATGTTTTGTTTAATACATATATTTGTTTATATATATCGGTCTTGTTTGTTTGTCTTCCATATCTTCAGTTGGACTTAATCCAAGTCCAACATTCTATTGTAGCCGGACCTTCTAGCAGGAAATATAAACGCACGTGTTTTCTTTACATCTTCACCCCTGGTCCTCTACATAATGGTGACCGCCGACGTGATTTTGCGAAGGAAAGCCAATAGTCAACTTAATGGTCCACTACAAGTTTATAATACCACATTTCCAACAACATTAAAATATTTGCAATTTTTAATTTTTCTAGTATAATTGGATTGTTGCATAACTGAGGAAGGTGATGGACTGGGGAATTAAACCTTCGCCGTAATAATTATTGTCTTTCTCGGGGTATTCCATAATTATAACCATCAACAAATCATTTTTCAAAACGCGACTCAAATGAAATTAAAAGCATAAAAGTGATTCACAAGCGGCTTCGCAGGTTAGCAGTTCATATTTTCTTTTTCTTCGAGAACGTTAAAAGCAGAAGAGGCCATGTTTGCGCGTGACGTCTGTTTCTAGTCAGACACCGCGTGTTGTAATTCTAAACGTAAATTTGATGTCGTAATAAATCATTTGCTACGAAAGAAGTCAAACATGACTCACTGAAGAGATTTGGAAAACGAACCAATCGTCGGTCTTTTAACAACAACAACAAAAAGAATGTGAGTTGAGAACATCAAATAAAAGTGGTTGTTCTTTTTTGTTGTACTTACATGATAAATATTAAATTATTCTATTTCTTTATTCTATTTTAACGGCCGCTTCCCAGAAAGAACTTTCGATATTTTTGTTAGTTTAGACAGATTCGAACGAAAACGTATTTGGGGAGAGAAATTTAATGAAGATTAATTTTAATTGATTTGTCTATAATCCAAATCGCTTTATTAGAGATATTTGATAAGAAAATTTAACAAATTCATTCAAGTACAGCCAAACCTAAATTAACGACGTAACTTACTTAATGACCCCTGTACCAATACTAAAATCATATGCAATAAAAAAATATTTCTTATTCTATTTTATAAGATGTTATTTTATTTTTAAATCTAACAAGTTGGCATCGCACGTCGTACATAAACGTTAGTTGTAGTTGTTGTTGCTTTCTTCAGAATTAAAATTGATAAAATGATAAATAAAATGAAAATAAATAAAAAATAACTCATACTGTATGTACAGAATGCAAACCAAATTAATGTACAGAATATAGAGATAATCTTCGAATTTGTTTAATACGTTTATTGTTCACTACATTACTGTACTGTATAAACTTTTAGAACTAAATTAGAAATTATTCGGACTATTGTCCTCATCTTTGTCGCCATATTTATTACAACATATGCTAGGCCACAAAAATCTCCTGAGCTGACCAAGCATAGAAATGAACACAATATGGGAACCAGTAATAAGGAGTGGCAGAGAAAAGCGATTATAACAACAAAAATTGCAATATGAGCTCTGGTATAAACATATAATGATAACAGCAAAAGTTGCAATATGAGCACCGGTAAAAATGGTAGTTGAAGACATTATGGTTTATAATACCCAGAAATTCATACACAGATGTCCTCAAGGACACATGTCTCGGGATAAAGGCGTTGGTTAGATCCAGTGACAGGACCCAAAGAGTGTGAGCAATACATGGTTAAGGCCGTGGAGAACTTGAAGAGGGGGATTAACAGGAGATAACTGGTAACTGACATCCATTAAACATGGCACGTCTAACTAGAACAGTCTACCCCAGTGAAATAAATAAATAAGGTTCCAACCACCTGAAGAAGGCCGGAGCGTACAACATTGTAATAAATAGTGTACATAATAATTTAATTTGAGCTTTAACTCATATATATATATATATATATATATATATGTGTGTGTGTGTGTGTGTGTGTGTGTGTGTATATGTATGTATGTATGTATGTATGTATGTATGTATGTATTAGTTAAAACTCAAATTAAATTATATATATATTATAATATACGTCTCCTATTTGTTCTTTATTTTACAATCCAGTATGAATGCAACTGTCTTCTCCTCAGCTATGAGTTGAATAGTATGATAGATTGTGTTCTATAGCCTTGGGTGGCAACCAGCAGAAAGAAACTGCAATCTGCTGAGAGAATAACTTCTGTATAGTCCGACATGAAACAAAAGACACATGATCGCCCAAGCGTGTGTCACTTAACTGACTAACATATATATATATATATATATATATATATATATATATATATATATATATATATATATATACATACATTACACACGCACACATATGAGTTAAAGATCAAATGTAGGTCGAATATGGATCAGAATCCAACAGGATTATAAAATAAAGATCAAATAGGAAACGTATATCAATCTAAGATGTTTCACTTTTATTAAAGCTTCGTCTGTTGTCTCTCAATCTCTGGCGAAGGTTTAATAAAAGTGAAACATATCAGATTGATGTACCTTTCCTATTTGTTCTTTATTTTATCATATATATATATATATATATGAGAATCTGGAAATTTTTTTATGAAGTCACGTTTCGTCTATGTAAAGGCGTAATTAGAAAAAAGAACCTTATTTCAATAAAATGTAACGTGTAACGTCTGGCGTAAGGTCGCTTGATTTTACTTTAAGTGTATTGTTATAGAAATTGCCTTTTATCTATTTTCCACGATTTTTCAAGTTTTGCGTATCCCAGGTTGTTTCAGTACTAATTTAGTAAGAAGTGCGTACACACTGAAATAGCTGATCATATGTTAATCGTAAGAACAGACATCATTTATCGGAATTAAAATAATTCACTCCTTTTCCATCTTATTTTGCAGAAATTTGATCCGATCAACCCAATTAGACGTGCAAAATGAACTTAAGTGCGACTCATATCTTTGCTTTGGCCGAGAATATATCAGACGAGAGAAGATTGGCCATCTTCAAACAGTACAACATCCGGGATCTTGATCACCTGTTAAGATTCATCAAAGGAAAAGGACACGACATGGACTTCCAAGAATACAAGCTTCGTCACGATCTCCTTCGATACGTTTCCCCCTTTTGGATTTTCATTGGAACAATTGGAAATATTTTGTCTTTTTTTGTTTTGCGTCAACCGGCCATGGTCAAAATGTCCACTTATTTCTACTTGTCAATATTGTCAATGGTTGATCTCATGGTGCTTTACGTGGGTCTCGTACAAATTTGGATCGGCGAAATAACGTCGTTTGATATTCGGAATTACTCCAATTGGGTGTGCAAAATTGTCGTTGTCTTTGGTTATTTTACCAGCAATCTCTCTGTCTGGTTGATTATTGCCGTAACAGTGGAACGGTACATTGTCGTCTGTTTCCCGTTCAAAGCGACGTACATATGTCACCCAAAGGTCGCTAAAAGAGTTACTATGGTTCTAGTGTTTATACTTCTGGCTCTAAATTTCCATTTCTTTTGGACAGCTGAACTGATTCACATTCCATTAACTGGGAAAATGTCTTGTGACAGTTCCAACCGCCATTCAGATATCGTTAGGGAGGTATGGCCCTGGGTCGATGCGACCGTTTACTGTTTTTTACCGTTTCTTGCCATCTTGAGTCTAAATTGCCGGATTATTGGCAAAGTTATGAAAGCCCGAAAGTGCAGAGAAAGTCTTCAAAATAGATCGTCGCTTAAAAAACTGGATTATAAAAAACTGACACGCGATTCAAGAAGCAAATTAACAGTAATGTTGTTGATAGTGTCGTTTGTGTTTCTCGGTACAACTCTGCCAATGAACATTGTGCTTATCCTAAGACATTTTCTGGATATTCGCGGTGTCCTTAAGGGCAAAGTCTTGGCACAGTTGAGACTCGCTGAAACAGTCACCAAACTCCTTATGTATGCCAATCATTCCACAAATTTCTTTCTCTATTGCGCCATGGGGCAGAGATTCCGAAAGCAATTAGTCAAACTTCTTTGTCCATGGAACAATACCAAGAAAAAATTTCTGATATCTAAACAGAGCAAGTGTAATGTCCGAAACTTTGTTAATTTCATCAGGCAACAGAAAAGAAAAGAGAGGTCAAATGACCTTGTCTTCAACCCGGTGTGTCATGGCTCATTCATTTGACGACTTTACTAAGGTGACCTTTAAAAATGTGTCCTGGTGAAAGCCAACAAACTTCAATCTGACTTTTGAAATAACAGACAAACGTCGATTCAGTGACGTCTGCTTGCTGTAATAAATCGTTTGTCATTTGTCGTATATAACTTTTTCAGTGATTGAACTATGCGACTGTCGCAGTGAAAAAATATAAGATGAAAAAAAAACGAAGCAATTGTTTTTATTTGAATTAATTTTACTATTTGAGTTTATTAATTTGTCGCTATGATGCTTTAAATTATAATTTCTTTTTGCTTATTGATAAATTCTTTATTTATAAATGTTTCTTTTTTTTTAATGGAATCTTCCCAGCATCCTCCATCAGTAATAACAATTTGTGTTTACTAAGTTTAACAAGTGTAATCAGAGAGGATTAAACTGGGTACGCTAACGAACTGGTCTGCGAAATAAACTTGTTGTGGCCGCCATCTTGAAGTTAAGGAAATTCATTATTTGCATTTTTTTAATCAGTTCATCTCAAGCAAGGCGGTAATGTCACTAGCACGCAAGGGATTACAGGAAGTGAAAGTGAAAGAGAAGATTGAAAATAAGTAGGATTGAGAAAAGGAGAAAAGATAAATGGGCTTCAAGAAGACAAGATGGTATTTAACGTTGCATTTAAATTTTTGAAGATTGTCGTTGTCAGGGAAGCAAGTAAACAGAAGAGAGTTCCACAGGAGGAAAGTGCATGAAAAGAAACTGTTAGATTAGAAGTGGCGGTTGCATTTAGCTATTTCAATAGTAAAAGGATGGGACCTATGTGCCAATCTAGTTACACGCTTAAATTCATGTATTCTGGGCACAAAAAGCTCGTCAGAGCAGTTATCATAAAAAATATTTGTAGAAAAGACAAAGGGAAGCCACGTCCAGTTGATGAGTCGAGATGCCTGAAGTCGAGATGCCTGCTCAGGATGGATCATATTGCAGATTCTTCTTTGGATTTTGTCAAGAATCTCTACCAAATTCATTATTTACATTGTCATATTTTTTGTCAGTCTCATGAGATTTACTTGTTGCTTTATTTCAAGAAGTTATGAGGGGTTAGAGAGTTGTCAAGTTCTTTAATTTTGCAGTGTTAGCTTTTTAGCTACATTACAAGAAATGTGTTAAAAATTAACGCACTTTTTTTACCTGTTAGAAACAGAAAGACAAATTGCACAAAAAATTACAGTTTATCATTAGTGAATTTTCTTTTATGAATAAAAATGTCATAGAGAAGCATATTACATAATTTTTGACCATTAGATGAACTGTGAGTAGGCTTGTAGTAAAGAACAACATGCCTCTTTTTGAGTCTCAAGTGAACTAACAATCTTATAAGAGACTCAAAAAGACAAAGCAAGTGAGAAGACCAAGATTCTTAAATTACATTTTTAGTGAATTTCACCCAAAACATTCGTTTTTGCAAGAAACATAATGTAGCAAATGAATAAATCTTTTATACTTAGTTCAATTAAATAAGCTAAAGTTATTCCAAGTGTAAATCTAAAAATTTCTTGGAATTTCTTAAACCAACTATAGCAGTGAACTACCACACACTCAATGTGAAAATAAAATACATTGCCCTCCTGTGGAACAAATAACTTTTGAAATTGGGCCTCCAGTTTTGGCCATTAGATGCACTGTGAGTAGGCTTGTAGTAAAGAACAACATGTCTCTTTTTGAGTCTCAAGTGAACTGACAATCTTATAAGAGACTTAAAAAGAGAAAGTGGCTTTTTGCAAATGATATTGGAAAATGTAATTAGCAATATTGATTTGATTTTGTTTGCATTCAGGAATTTCATATTTTTTAATACTAAAGTTCACCCAATATAAGGCTCAAGAGCCGTTCAAGATGGAGGGTTACACTCAAAGGATTATAATTAATAAGGTTTGTGGTAGAAAGTTAAGAATATGAGGATAAAGAGGAAAGGTGATGATTGAACTTTGACTTAAAAAAAGTCAAGATTGAAGTGTTCAGGTAATCACCCACGTGGGAGTCTGTTCCGCAGAGTGTCAGTTCTTGTTCGGGAGAGTCTATCTTAATGGAACTTTTTTTGCATTTGGAACATTGAGAAAATGGGGGTGATTCAACTTTGTGTGAGTGTCATGATTCTGGTTGCATTTAGAAATTTCATTTAGAAATTTCATTTATTTTTAATACTAAAGTTCACCCAATATAAGGCTCAAGAGCCGTTCAAAATAGAGGGTTACACTCAAAGGATTATAATTAATAAGTTTTGTGATATGCAAAAAAAAAAAAAAAAAGAAACTTAAATTTATCATAAGTGTATTTGCTTTTATGAATAAAATTTCCATAGATGAGAATATTAAATAAACTTCCAAGTGAGAAAACCAAGATCCCTAAATAATATTTTTAGTGAATTTCGCACAAAAAGTTTGTTTTTGAAATAAACCTAAAAGACAAATTAGAAGAAAATAAAATAAATAAATTTTATACTTACTTCAATAAAATAAGCTAAAATTTTTTCAAGTCTAAAAGCAAACATTCTTTAAGTTGCTTACTGCAAAAATGCGTCACTTCCGGTAGAACAAGGAGCTTTTGAAATAGTCCTCCAACTTTGGTTTTTACTTACCCCATGAGTAGCCCTGTAATACAGAATGTCATGCTGCGGTCGCATATCTAGACGTGTTTATAATTTTAAGACATTTTTCATGTTTATACGTTCTTTTTATAAAATAAAATAATAAAAAATGTCTTAAAATAATTGTCGGAGTTTGTCCATTTCATAATGTGTGACGTCATTTGTTTACATTTGGGTACGCATCAAGCAGATATGAATGTACGAGAGAAAATCATGGAGAATTGTAGTTTAAAAACAGTAAAATCGACCTTGCTTAACCGAAACGCTCCTCTGTGGCGAAATCGGCAAAAGCACGCCAGGTTATGTGACGGTTCCGTAGAGGATACAGGTTCGATTCCTGTCGGGGGACGCATATTTTCTCTGAAAATTTCTCGGATATTCAGGCCGGTAAATGTCGTTAATAGTGTTTATTATAAAACAGAGCATTTACTTAAATATTTGTATCTATAAAAAGAACGTATAAACATAAAAAATGTCATAAAATAAAGTTGTAAAATAACCTCTAATATATATAGCAAATTTCAATGAAGTCATTAAGTCAGTATGTAAGATGAAAAAAAAATTTAAGTCATTAAATCTATGTAAAATGAACAAAATAAACTTATAATTATGTGTTATACAAAAATGCTTTAAATGCCAAAGTGTGTGCGTTGTATAGATGTACTTTTTTATATTAAAAATCAAATGACCGTTCAGCAAACAGAGAAAAGTTGTCATAGAAATTCTTTTTCTTCTCAAAAATTTCTGTAGAAATAACTTTTTCAGCAAGGCAACTATTTTCTAAATTTATTTTTTATTATTATAACCAATCCCCTTGAATGTCCTACTCTGGACATAGTTACATAGATCTGGCCACGAGACCATCTTTTGACCATCTTGTATCAGGTTGCATAGTGTTAGCACCCACTGAGTATAAAGCGCGGTACTATAGAGTGACCAAGCACTGAAAAATATGCTACTTTTACGTGAAGAAAACTGGTATGAATATCACTAAGACCCAGTTACGGAGACAGGACCTGTAATAATTTTAGGGGACTTTATAATACACACACAGAGAACAATCAAAGCTAATCGCTCAGACATCGTGATAAATGACCCAAAAAAAGAATATGCTTTCTTATTGACATGACAGTCCCTGCGGATCTTTGAAGATTTAAAAAAAAACTATCAAAATACAAGGATCTTGAGGTGGAAATCTAAAAAAAAAAGTAGCACATGAGGACATCATTAATTTCAGTTGTAGTTGGAGCCCTCGGATTGATTGTAAAAGGTTTTGATAGATTCATTGAAGAGATTCTTGGTAGCCTATGCCTTAAAGAAATACAAAAAATTGTAATCCCGAGTACAGCTCACAGATAACGAAGAGCTTTATCTCTGTTAAATGTATGTGATCTTAGGTGTATTTTTTTTTTTTTTTTTTTAACTAAAATGATCAGTGGAAAATGTCATAAAGCCATTTATGACCTTAAGTCTCTGGTCATTTGTATACAACAGAAATCCGAGGAAGGAACAACAACAACATATTTAAGTTTCTAACTGAAACTCTAATTATCGTCATGGGCTAATGTTTATATAGACTAATTTGGTTCACACTATGTTCTGAGCACGGTCCTCACTGTGTGCACTGTACAAAATTCGATGTTATATATAAACGAGGAGGAGACGATTGTTGATACCTGCTGATGGGTGGACCGAAGAGCTACAAAAAAGGGGTTCTTCTACGAAACACCAGGGTCGAGGTGCTGAATATAAAATCTGTCAGCTAAGTAACAATTTATTTTTGTATTAATTTTATACACACACCCACACACACGCACGCACACACACACACACACACACACACACACACACACACACACACACACACACACACACACACACACACACACACACATATATATATATATATATATATATATATATATATATATATATATCCAAATGAGAGAAAGAACAGATGGAGTAAAATTCTTGTTCGTATCATTTACTTTTAAGTGCTCAGTACAAAGTAGAGCCATATATTATTTTTGTTTTTATTATAAAAGATTATAATAAAAACATGTTGAAATCGCTACACAAAAGCTATCATGTTTCAATACTTTGATTGTACTTCTTCAGGCGATGGTATGCAACTGTTGATTAAATGATTTTTTAAGAAATTTGCAGATAAATTGTTACCGCTTTTCCGAAAGTTAAAGGCGGTGGGGGGGGGGACATAAGATTAGAATTAAAATTAAACTTGATCAACGAATTAAATGTCAGATCTACGCTAAATAAAAAAGTAAGCTAAGAGGGTAGTGGTGGGTGAGTTATTTTGTTATGTCATGATAAACCGGAACAGGCCATCATCGACGATTGCGGAAAATACGCCAGCGACATATACCAGTATAGCAGTTTAAGCGTGTAAAAACGAAGAAAATAAACGATCTTCAAACACGGCTCAACAAATTTAAATAAATTTTACTATTGAGTATTTTTCTTTCAAATTGAAAGAAACGAATTACAAAGAATCTTTGCGAAACAATATCACACAAACATATTTTGTTTTTCTTTCTTTAAAATACAACCGAATCAATTGCGTTAGTATGATAGAAGAAACAGAATGTGTCTACATAAGTAGAGTGTAACGTATTTACGCTGTTTTATGAATGCGTATAATTTGTAGTAGTCAGTATGCCTGAAGGCAAAGAAAGATGTGTTAATACTACTCGATTCGTATGTTTTTAATGTGCTTAATTTAACATCTCTAGGCTTTTTAAAATAAAGTATACTCGAATAAAATCTACGAAAGGTGACGCATTAAATTATATGAATTGTAGACAAGCTGAACAACCGACCCTGGTCAAAGGTTTATGGAAATACTAAAAAGTAAATAACTAACTTAACATCATGAATATTTATAAGCAATAATTAGGCTCCAGAAATCTAAAGGTTAGATTTTACTAAACTCTCAATAATTTCTCAATTTTTAAATATCTATTGTTGGGAAATATTGTTGATCATTTTCTGAAGTGATCCTACAAATTTCGTGACAGACGATAAACATAGTTTATCAAAATTTTCAAAGGTCTCAGCGCGTTTACAAATAGCGTCGCTGATTGGTCAATATATACGAATGTGGAAATTCAAGTTGGAGCCGATTTTGTACACAAAACTGAATTAATTTTGAGTTTTAGTAATATAACTTAAATCTATTGCATTATATTATTACTCTGTCCTGGACATTGAATTCTACCTGGATTCTATCCTCTTGGGAATTTATATATATATATATATATATATATATTGACCACTAATATTATCAATATCTATAGCTATACACACACACACACACACACACACACACACACATATATATATATATATATATATATATATATATATATATACTTAGGATCAGATACAGCTGAAATTTCTGGAACACACAATGAGGAAAGAGGGCTTAGAAAATTTACCACTCACAGAACAAGACAGAGAGGTACAGGGAAAAAATGAGTAACTTACCTAAAAAATTTGTATAGAACATGAAGTGGGAAGTATAGCAAAAAAAAAAAAAAAAAAGAAACACTGCTACAAAGGAATGGAAGTTGTGGGGAGCAATGATCGCCCACGTTCTGAAGGGATATGGTACATAAAAGAACAAAAAGAAGAAATTTATAACTTAAAAGCTCATAAAATTCTGTTGAAGCCTGCGGTTAACATTATAACTAAGATATTGCTTTCTTTGCCAGGGATTGAAAAGTCACTATTTTGCCAAGGGTTCAAAGGTCACTCTCTTTACCAGGGGTTCAAAGGTCACTCTCTTTACCAGGGGTTCAAAAGTCACTAACTTTGCCAGGGCTTCAAAAGTCACTAACTTTGCCAGGGCTTCAAAAGTCACTATCTTTGCAAGGGGTTCAAAAGTCACTATCTTTGCCAAGGGTTCAAAAGTCATTATCTTTGCCAGGGGTTCAAAGGGCAGGTCAATGCCAAAATTTTGACTCTTGATACTCAAAGCAACACATTTCTCTTCTCTTGGAGAATTGGCGCAACACAATCTACCTACACTCATCCACATAACTTTCTGCTGTGCTTAGATTACTATCAACAATTTGTTTTCTAACTACCTGGATGATCGGTGCTTGGGAGTGGGATACAGTGGGTCGCGCTTGTTAATATTTAAAGCTGGTTAAACGTTATCACAGATCAGTGAGTGCATTCCTCATCGGGTGCCCCATACTTCTGGTCTTGTGCCAAACTAAGCCAAGTTTAGTATGATTAATACATTACTACGTCAACGCTATTTTCTTAGTGGGGTCGATGTGCGGGTAGTGTAGCGGTTTTCGAGAAACTGACGAGCCGAGTTCGGATACCGAGCGAGTTTGTAACATTCACTTTTGCTCAAATACTCTTGGTAAATGTATGGTATTCATCTCTTCTGCACCCCCGTCACCTAACTCTGTGTTAAATAGCAGAGCGGGTAGTGCTCTCTAGACGTGGTTGGCAACCAGCCTAGGAGGAGAAGAACTCTGAAAGGTAACGAAGGAGAGCGAGAAAAAGGGACTAAGCATAATCTACAAAAAGACAGTATGCATGGTCATCAGTAAAAGGATGAGCCCGAAATGAGATTTACACGTAGAGGACACTAAAATCAAACAGGTGCGTGAATTTAAATATCTGGGAAGTGTTTTGACAGAGGACGGCAAGTGCGACTCTGAGATCCGAAGACGTATTGGGATGGCCAAAGACGCATTCCAAAAGCTAAGCAAAGTATAAAGAAACAGGAGGATTTCTTTGGTAACAAAGAAGAGAGTACTGAACTGCTACGTGACATTGTCCTCCTTTTCGGCAGCGAATATTGGACGGTCTCTTCAAAGATGAAGATGAGACCCGAGATAACAGAGGTATTGTTCTACAGAAGGATGCTAAGGATACCATGAACCGAGTGTGTGAATAACGTTGAGGTTTTGGAGAGGATGCAAACAAGGAGGAAACTTATATTTAACATCAGGAAGAGGCAGCTGAAATTTATGGGACACGTAATAAGAAAGTAGGGCTTGGAGAATCTGATACTCACAGGTCGAATATATGGGAAAAGAGACAAGGGAAAGCAACGCATGACATACCTGGCGGGGTTAAGCAAGTGGATGACAGAACATGACCTGGAGGAAGTAGCAAAGGGACAAAACTTATTGAGAGCTACGAGGGATAGGGGGAAGTGGATAGCCATGATCGCCTATGTCCTGAAGGGACACGGCATATAAAAAGAAAAAGAATGTAACCATGGCGAATCGCTTACTATACATTGAAAAGATTATGGCGGAGAGGGGTTGTAGATATAACGATCACGAATGAGGTTGGAAAAAAACAAAAAGCTAAAAGATTCGTGTCCTCCTACTATTCCGCCCTAAATCGTCTCTTGATTGCAGACAGCACGTCTTAAGTGTCAAATGTTATCCACGTTGAATTTCAAATTGATTTCGTTACCGAGTAACTAATCTTGGCTGATATGCGAAAAGGATCTATTCGAATCTCATAAGTCGTATTATAAAAAAAAGTATCGGTAATCCCGACGGCTTTTGACTGCTTTGACAGATATACAAACCTTCTAATAACTGTTAGAAATGTCACGACATTACAGGCGACATTTTCCGATCCCGACTTGTTCCGACTTGCACTGGCTTGACGGAAAGCAAGAAAAGCTGTCGTGACACAAACAACGCAAACCAGTATTTAAAGCGGGGAGTTTTCGTCTAGGCTACAAAATGGTAAGTAAATCCTTTCTACCTAGACATTGTTTTTTCGCTAACAAAATTAAAATAATTTTTTATAAATAAAAAAAAAACAAAAAAGACTTTTGTTTATGTTTTACTTGTTATGCCACAAAAATATAATACGTGGTTTTACATTCCTCAGTTGAACAATCCTATCTCTATAAATTTATAGAAAAATGTCTTTATTATTATCGTTTCAACTGTGAATATTTTCGCGCTTCAATTTTTGTCGTCTGCTATCCTTATAATGGTCAATTCATTTGGCGTGTTTTCTAAAATGTTAATCTCGTCTTTCGATAGATTTATTTCCGAGAAAATACTTTTCAGTTGTTATTTACCCAACGCCAATTATTTTGGAAAAAAACGTTTCATTTTCAGACGATTTTTTTTTATTTGTTTGTGAAGACTAAAAAACTTAGGCACCTTGAAGTACCCGACCGGTGGCTAACACCTCTACCAGACGTATGAGTTGACAATTGAACTCGTTTCAAGCTCAGAAGGGCATAAAAAGAATCAAGATCGACGTGTAAATACGTCTGTAGCTGGTTTTGGAACGTTATGTTTTAGACATGTTTATTCATCTGTATCTGAAAAAAGGCGTATATAGACGTCTACGCCGGGGAAAGGGGTTAAAGCTTAAAGATAAAGTGGATTTCTTTTTCCTTTGTATACGTTTTGGGATTTGAGTAAAAACACTGTTCTTATAAAGAAAGTTAAAAAATATTATTACGCTACACTCCGGGTTTACAAACGTCTTTTAACAGGAAAGGAATTCTTTTATTTAACTTTTTCTGATCTTGTTTCTTGAATTTGAAAGGTAAAAAAAATAAATATTTAATTATATTGTGTATCTACAGGAACTAAATTAAAATTTTCCATGTATATATTCTTCTTTTATATCCTTTACTACAACTTGGCAGAGTTGGCAAACCTAGCTATACTTAAAGAATATTAGATAAAGCCTATACATGAGGGAGGATGAAAAACGTATCAGCCAAAACAACAAAGATGAGGATGTCCGTTTAATTATTACTAAGCAAAAAGATATCTGACTGAAACAATAATAATATAATTAATGCAATAATATATGTAATATGACCGAGTGGTTAGAATGTTCGCTTTCTAACCTTGAGAAGTCTGGTTCAAATCTCACCGAGGAGGGGGAAAAGTGCCTGAAGACCACACCACGGATTAACCCAAGTTGCGTGAGGGAAACTGTGTATACGTCGTTGATTTTGCAATCATGAAGTCACAAGTCATCGTGACTGAGGGTTTTAGCGTGCTGGCATTGTTAAAAAAATGGTCGCGTCAAATTATACGCTCTCTCCTAGAAACTGTAACCAAGGTCTGCTCAGAAGAGTTCTAGTGCGCAACTATGGATTAGGCTGAGTGTGGTTGATAGCCAAGGTTAGAGACCCCGCTATTTAACCCATATCTTAGAAAAGAATTGGTTTCATGCCTTTCCGAAGAGCATTTGTGTGAAAGTAAACGCAACACGTGGTGGGGATTTGAACTCTGATTTCATTTCCCGTGCCGGTACATGAAAAGATGTAAAACAAAATATGATCATTATATAGCAGTCAATGAGCTATAAAACCGTTATTTATGTATTAATTATAACAGTAGTCAATAATAATAATCAAAGCATTTCAAGGAAAGTGACTCCTTAATTGTCGACATCATTTATCCTAAATTTCCTGAAATTTATCGCAGAAATTATGGAAGATTTCCCCCAAGATTTTTCTCTGTATATGAATTAAATTAGTTTTAAATCAATACATGAAGGGGTTAAGATTTTAGTGATAGAGAAAGCATCCCCTCGGGAGTCTGTTGGACAAAGTAGCAGTTCTAGGGAAGAAGTTGTCCTAGTGGGACTTCTTTCTTACTAATGGAATACAAACGGCATGAGGAGGTTTCCTCGCAGTGTATATGGCGGGTCCCAGCCGTGACGTTTCGAACGGATGAAACTGAGGAATGTCGTTCGCAAGAGAAATTGCAATGTTTTAATAAAGTTCAGTTAATTCAAACATGAAGTTGGTTAGTTTTGTATTTTCTGTTACAAACGATCTTCGATTTTCTCATTTTAGTAATACCCTCCTCTCACAATCCTTAAATGTGGCAGAAACATCAGTTAACTGAACGAAATCAGTGCGGGTCTATAATAATATAAAACATTTATTCATCCCAAGCACTCATACAGACAAGCACTCATTCAGACACAACAACAAATACGAAAACACGCGAAACGAAAGGCACCCCGCATCCACCAAAGTACTGACATCACTGGCCACCTAACGAGGGAGGGGATGGGGAATTAAAATAGAAAAATATGGACAAAAATAGAAGAGGCCAATGAGCATACATTCCCTAGCTAAGTTAACTGGAAAAAGGAAACTAAAGATTCAAAACAACCCTAAACTAGCCTAATTTCGGGAGGGGTTGCCTAAGTTCAACTCAGGAAGAACCGGCATCAAAGCGCCACTCCAGGTAAGCCCCTTTCACTAAGGAGAAGAGCCCATCAGAACAATTGTCAAGAAAATATTTATAGAAAAGACAGAGAGGAGCCGCGTTATGTCGGTGGGAAAGTGACTGATGTCAGGTCAGGAGTTTCTCCATGAATATCAATTTGAAAATGAAAATTTATAATTGTTTCAGCTCTATTCATTTTTGTATTTTCGGCCATGAAAAGAAATATGGTTGCCTATTGCCCTGCAACCTGTAAGGCTGGCGTGTATAGTGGCCTTTATGTGAACAAAACAAATCATTTACAGTTTTTAAAAGTAGTAGCTCAGCAAGAAACGTTTGCCTGAAGGTTTGTCTAGGGAAGTGGGTGGCAGGTGCTTTGTGTGTGTGAGAATGCGAATAAGTGTGCATGTGTATGTGTGTCTGAGAGGGAGAGAGAGGGAGAGAGAGAGAGTGAGTGAGTGAGTGAGTGAGTGAGTGAGTGAGTGAGAGTCAATTAATCTGCATAATGACAAATCCAGTTTACCGGTTTTCCTGCGGCTGTTATTCAATCTGTGAATTGCAATCAATCCTTCATCGTCGTCAAACGTGGACAATTTTTTTCAGATCAAATCAACGGGACGTTTATTCCAATAAACTTCTTCTTCTTCTTCTTCTTCTTCTTATTATTATTATTATTATTATTATTATTATTATTATTATTATTATTATTATTATTTTCTTTGATTTCTGGCGTTTACACATTTCTTTCCGGGTCCCGCCCAGGGACCTAAGGTTAGAAATGGCGTCATGACACTTTCCACTGACAAAAAAAAAAAAAAAAAAGAATTAAATTACGTAGATAAAGCTCTTCGTAAAGTGTGGACTGTACTTGTCAGAACAATTTTTTGTATCTCCTTGAGGCATGGACTTCCAGGAATCCCTTCAATTAGTCTACTGCAATCTTTTCCAACCAGTCCTAGGGCTCCAACTGCAACAGGGATTGTTGATGTTCCCATATGCCACATTTTCGAGATTTCTATTTCATTTCTATTATTATTATTATTATTAAAATTACTTTTTGACCTCTACTTGTTTCATAGTCACATAACCAATGACCTGGTATAAAATAAAGACAGTTATTGACAAAAAAAACCTTCAATGGACAAAGCTCTTCGCAGGTAATTGTCTGTCCTTGTTGGAACTATTTTTTATTTTTATTTTCTGAAGAGATGATGCACCAGGGATTTTGCTGATTTGTTCTTGAGTTCCTTTCTTTATCAGACCAAAAACCCCAACCACAATAAGAACATTTTTAGATTTTAAATGTCACATTTTTTCTTATTTCCATCTCCAGGTTTTTGTATTTACGTAGCTTTTCAAAAGCTTTCGGAGAGTTTTTTTTTTTTTTTTTTGGTCACTGGGTACTTAGTCAATCAGTGGGGGAACTTTTCTTCTGTCTTTGATAAGAATGTTTGGACGATTTGCTTGTATTGTTCGATCTGTGTTGATATAAAAAAAAATCCCAGAGGATGATAACATTTGCACCCTCAACTAAAGATTCAGGATGATGTTCATACGAGTTTGCAGTTGTTTTTATCTCGTAGTGATGACAGATCTGCCAATGCAGTTAATGACCTCACCTATCACGTTCTATAGGTGAAGAATCCTAGAAAGAAACTCAGAAAGAAGAACAGAAACAAGATCAGAGAGAAACACAGAAAGAAACACAGAAAGAAATCTAGAAATAATATCAGAAAGAATCCCAGAAAGGATCTCAGAAAGGAACGCATAAAGAATCCCAGTGTTAAGGGATCCACCCCTTTTTGATACAAGTGGACTCGTCCAGTGTGTACTTGTAACTGCTGCCGGTGAATACCCGGGAGTGGAAGACAGAAAGTGATACAGTGATACAGTGAGAGTGTGAGGTAACCGCTTTGTAGGAGTCACAGTTGCGAGCACGTAGACTCAGAAGGAAGTCCTACTTCGATACTGAATTTCCCAGACTGTATATATATTATTATTGCTACTAACCGCATTTCTGGATCTACTAACCGTATTAACAATTGTATTATTACGTCAATACATTTATTTGCTATATTTCATTCCTGCGTTTGTCATTCATTTGAGACTGGATTTCATCCCGGAATCCACAATACCTAGAAAGAATCCCAGAAAGACTCCCAGAAAGAAGTCCAGAAATAAATCCAGAAAGATATCTAGAAAAGTTCAGAAAGAAGTCCAAGTAGAATCCCAGAACGAACCCAGAAAGAAACCCAGAAAGAATTTAAGAAAGAAGCTGAAAAAGAAACACCGAAAGAACCCCAGTGTGAAACCAAGAAACAAACTGTGAAAGAAGCACAAGAAGAAACTCAGAATGAATCCCAGAATGAACGGATCGATTAAAAACATTAATAAAAATAAGGATAGAATTAAGAAACTGATCCAAAAGTATTATTTACAAATTGTGTAATAACGACAAAAACTTCATATTGGACAAAGATTAGGAAGTTGTGGATATCCATAATCGCCCACATCCTGAAAGGACACAGCACAGAGAGGAAGAAGCAGATACATTAAAAGACGTCTAGCTTTGAGACGTCCTGTCAAGAAATTACGCTAGTTTTAAAACTCCTTTAAAAATTCCGAATGTTCATTTTGAGGAGCTTATCGATTGCTGATTTAATTTTCTTTAACATTTTACAATGATCTTCAACCTGTAAAAGGCCGAAGAGCCACTTGAGGTAGAGAGGTACAGAGTAAGAGGCATCACCCCAAACAAGGTGATAATGCCACCAAAGATGTAAGGAGTCAACGGAAGTGAGACGAGAAGAAGAAAACTTTAGAGGGAACTGGAAAGCTAACTCTAAACACGAAACAAAGGATAAACCTCTACTCCTGTTCAATTAACCCGGGAGGAGTGTCAACTGGAAAAAAGACAAACCTATCTACTCCTTATGCCTAATTTCGATTTGTCTAGAATTATACGAAGACGTGCTAAAAAATTCTAGGCCCGACTAAGACATCTAAAAATATTCTGATGTTTGATCAATCAACCAGATTCTAGGAAGTGGCTCCCGCCGAAACTTTTCAGCGCCCCTTTGTAAAATAACAAGTCCTCTTGAGTTTTTCAATACTTGCTTTTTCTTCCACATCCCTCACTCCCACTCCCTTCTCCCTCTCTTTCTTTCTCAAGTCGCTTTTATTATTTATCTGCGTCTGAATTGTTTTAGTCTTCTGTCTTTTATCGGGCGACATCGGTTTGAACTTTGGAAATACGTGTACTAAAATAGGTAAGCATATTTGGAATTGTTCCATACATTTGGATGACGAATAAAAGTTGTTGCTCTAACAACAATTGCCTAACAGAGAAAAAAGGCGAATCATTTTGTACATCGGAATCATGACAACATCAATCATAATAACAAGGGCGCGGAAATGAGGCGATTATACAAAGTGAAATGAACTGTCCTTGAAAAAGAGAAACATTCAATTAATATGAGACAAACATTCTGACAGATTAGCCTATCGAGACGAAGAGACCAGGTAAAGTAGAAGAAGAAGAAGAAGAAGAAGAAGAAGAAGAAGAAGAAGAAGAAGAAAAGGAAAAGTAGAAGCAGAAGAAGAAAAGGTAAAGTAGAAGGAGAAGAAGAAAAGGAAAAGTAGAAGAAGAAGAAAAGGAAAAGTAGTAGTAGTAGAAGAAAAGGAAAAGTAGTAGTGGTAGTAGTAGTAGAAGAAGAAGAAGAAGAAGAAGAAGAAGAAGAAGAAGAAGAAGAAAGGGTAAAATAGAAGAAGAAAAAGAAACGTTATAGAAATTGGATGAGTCATTATTCTTTAACAGTCAGAAATGTACATATTACATGTGAATTTTAACTTGGAAGTTTTCAGATCACTTAAAACAAACAGCACGAACTTTCTTTTCCAGATATTTATCGGTGATAATACGGTCATGAAGTGAGGGGTGCTGATTAAACGATGACTTGAATAGTCATTACTTACATATCGTGACAGCTATTAGGGAGATGCGATTAATGTTTAAAAAAGATATTATTTAGTATTATTAAAGTTTAGGTAATAAGCATTATAACATAGCAAAAATAGCTATTTTGTGGAAAAAGGAATTTTCGACAATATACGCATTTTTTTTTTATTTATGGTTATTTTTTAAACTTTTATCAAAAACGACATTCTTGTACATGTAGTTATAGATAATAATATCGTACATTAATTACTAATTTTTTAATTAATAACTATTTGTGCTCAGTTGTTGACATTAATAGCTACCTGCTGATGTGTTAAAATTTTGGAATAATGCAATAATTTAAATTTCATCTCTTTGATTAATGTCGCCATGTTATTACGGATCAGAGTCAATTAGTATGAAAGTTTACATAAATGTACATATTACATGTAAATTTTAACATTGAAGTTTTCAGATCACTCAAAACAAACAGCACAAACTTTCTTTCTATCGTTGATAATACGGTCATGAAGTGAGGGGTGTTGATTAAATGATAACTTGAATAGTCAGTACTTACAGATCGCGATAGCTATTAGGGAGATGTGATTAAATATAATTTTATATTTAAAAAATAATTTATTCAGTATTATTATTGTTTAGGTAATAAACATTTATAACATAGCGCAAATAGCTATATTGTGGAAAAGGGAATTCCCCCTCACTTTAAAAACAAAAAAAAATATTGTCTGTTTGACTTTAATAATTCTTAATCAAAAATTAAAGATATTGATCATCCATTTTTTTTCTTTTTCTTTCTTGACGTAAAATGAAATTTCCAACACTTGTACTTAGTGACGAGTGGTGATTAAATATACTTTAATGTTTAAAGATTTATTCAGTATTATTATTGTTTAGGTAATAAGCATTATAGCATAGCACAAATAGCTATATTGGGGAACAAGGAATTTTCCACAATACACGCATTTTTTACGTATTTATGGTTACTTTTTAAAAACTTTTATCAAAAACAACATTCTTGTACATGTAATTATGGATAATAATATTATACATTAATTACTAATTTTTTTAATTAATAACTATTTGTGCTCAGTTGTTGACATTAATAGCTATCTGCTGATGTGTTAAAATTTTGGAATACTGCAATAATAAAAATTTAAATCTCATCTCTCTGATAGATGTCGTGATCTGTTAACATTTTATTCATTCCAATATTTCCTTAGTTACTCTCGACCAGTGTAAATGTGAAACGGCCTCCCAGAGACCTGGTTTGATGCGTGGACCTTACATTATCTGTCTGCGGTACGTGAGAGACTGCCCTGAGACTACCATCGGGGGTGGTTTACATATCCATCTGTTCAATATTCTTGTTCTCACGTTTGCGATACCTGATGCAGGTGGGAGGTCATGTACTCCTGCATTCGGTGGACAGGAATAACCCCTGGCTTCCTTTAACGGTCTGGTGGGAAATTTGTATGTAATTATTCCGACATCATGCTACAATACAAAAAATTTGTCTCAAGGCCTAAAAATAGGGAAAAGAGAGAGATGGTCATCTCCGTCGTATCATTTCACCTCAGCTAATCACAATCACTGACAGAATTGTTTCATACATTTTTTTTTAATCTTACATATTATAAAACGCAGATTGTGTGTCTGTGTGTGTGTGTGTGTGTACGTTTATATATTGGATCGGATTTCCTACATTTTTCAACCGATTTCAACAAAACTTCACAGAACTGCGTAAAATTACCTTGCAGTGGTCCTGACAGCGCCAAAAATTGGAAAAACTCTATTGTTTTGCACAAAATCAATTTGAAAACACGATAAAACACGATTCTGTCACCAGAATGAAAGGGGGACAACTCATATCGAGTTATACTTATTATAAAACCCAGGTTGTTTGTGTGTGTGTGTTCGTTTATATATGGGATCGGATTTCCTACATTTTTCAACCGATTTCAACAAAACTTCACTTTTTTGGCAGGTAGTGTTTCTTATTGTCTTGCACACTTTTTTCCTTTATTTTTACATTCAGAATGCTTTAAAAATTCCAATTGTTTATAATAAAATTTATTCAATTTATAAAGACAATTGTTTTTATAATAAAATAAATAAAAATATTCAATCGTGTCCTTCAACCTTAAACAATAATCTTTGTCAATTTTATTTTTCAGTCTTTATGATGGTCGATACTTGAACTATCTCTTACTGTTACATCCCCGGGCAACGCCGTGCTCTACTGCTAGTTTTAACTAAAACATCGCTTTTACACGTTTTATTCTTATTACAATCTCCATAATACCATAGTTACTCTATGAAGTCAGAACTAGTCTCATATTATTTTTGTGGAGAGGGAAACTTCTCAATTTAGCTTGATGACTTGAAATAATTCTGTTAGAAACCCTGGAAGTTAGGTTATCTGTTGCGGGTAAAGTTTTAATTACATTTTCTGCATTTTGATATTAACAATGTTTAATCTTGTTATACGCAAGAAAAAAACATAAAAAAAAACAGTGTGTCAAGAGGACAGTTATTTCCTGGACTCCGTTATTATTTTAAGTACCTTCATACCTCAGCGATGTTTATTGTTTTAAAAAGCGATGATTAGAATTGAAACAAGATCTAAACATATAAAAGTGAATTTATACATTTTCTTTGTTCTTGAGAATTGAAAACAAAACACAATCTATTAGATTATTTATTGAAATAGTTGGCAAAACATCATCTAATTGCCATTCGATTCGAACTTTATAAAATGGTAAATAGTAAGGATTTCATTATAGTTTGGTTCACATATTTTTATAATTTAGTAAATGGTTATAAACTTATGAATAAAATTGTTTTCGTATTTATTCCTTTATAAATTGATAAATGACAAAAATTCCATTGCATTTTAATACAATTGTATTAGTCTTTAGAATATTGTAAATATAAAACTATTCGTCAATAAACAATTTAAAAAAATAAATAGTGTTTGCTATTTTTTTCTATAAATTCTCAAAACAAAGAAAAATGCTTAAATTCATTTTCATTTTTTAAGCATTTCGCACCAAGCAAGGCGGGATTTCCACTGGTTCGCAAGGAGTTACATATAGTGAAGGTGAGAGAAAAATTGCATAGGGGGAATGAGGAAAGGATAAAAGATGATCGGGGTTCAAGGCATCGGAAGATATCGATTGACGTTGCATTTAAATTTTTGAAGATTGTAGTTATCTGGTATGCAAGTAAACGGAAGGAATTCCATAGGCGGGAAGTGCGAGAATAGAAGCTGTTGGAGTAGAAGTGGCGGTTACATTTAACTATTTCAACGGTCAAAAGGTGGGAGCCTAGATGCCAGTCTAGTAGCACGCTTAAATTTATGTAGTCGGGACACCAGGGAAACATAAACTCGATTGAACTGTTGCCATGAAAATATTTGTAGAAAAGACAGAGGGACACCACATCACGTCTGTGAGAAAATGACTGGAGTCGAGATGTCAGGTCAGGATCGATTATATTGCAGGTCCTTCTTTGGATTTTGTCGAGAACCTCGAGATGAACGGGTGGGGCACCAGACCAGATATGGCGACAGTACTCAATGCACGGACGAATGGTAGATTTTTAGATATGTAGGATGGACTCTGACGAGAGAAAACCTTTTGACACGACACAGTGAACCAACTTTCCTTGCACTAGATGCAGGTATTGATTCAATGTATTTGTTTCACTTCAAGTCATTCGAAAGCGTGAGGCCAAGAAGGCACAGTAAGACATTCACTTGGAGTCTAGCATCAACCATGCTAATGGCGGACAGGGAATTATCTCTGTGATGGCTAAATGAGGGCAGTTTCTTTTTGGAGGCATTAAAATTTACAAGCTATTTCCTACCCCAGTTAACCACTGACTGAAAGTCATTTTCGAGAGCAGCGGCCAGGTTGACATTTTCAGCACTGCCGGATTTATTAATGAGACAGCAGTAAATGGTAGTGTCATCTGCATAAATGCCTACTTGGGAGCTGATGGCATCAAGAAGATCATTGATGAAGAGCAGAAACAGTATAGGGCCCAGGATAGAGCCTTGGGGGACCCCCGCATTCATAAGATAGGATCTGAAAGCATTCTCGCTCAGAACGGCCTTCATTTCATGATTTGAAAGGAATGATTGGATTAAATCAAATAGCCGTCCTCTAATACCGTAACCCTGAAGCTTATACAGCAACCTAGCATGCCAAACTCTGTCGAATGTCTTCGAGATGTTTAGAGCCACAGTTCGGGCTTCGCCGTTCTTATCAAGAGTATGATATATATATATATATATATATATATATATATATATATATATATATATATATATATATATGAATATATATTCAATTATGGCTGTGAGCACATCAGCGGTAGACCGGACAACGCGGAATCCATATTGTTTGTCAGAGAGTAGGTTTTCAGAGGTAAGATGCTTAACCACTTCAGCATTGATTAAAGCCTCGAAGACTTTGCCGACAAGCGGTAGGAGAATGATAGCGCGGCAGTTAGAGGGTTCAGAAGGTTCACCAGAGTTATTTAAAACAGGGACTAATGTTTAGGTTTGATTACAATTCTAATAATCGCTTTTTGAAACAATCAGCATTGCCGAAGAATGAAAGTAGCGCCATCAAGGGAAAAACCACCATTTTGACACACCGTTTTTTTTTTTGCAGGCACAAAGGTTAAACATTGCCCTGATATTTTTGCTCGAGGTTCTTTCAAATAAATATAATTTTAAAAAAGTTTAAATTCTATATTACTGCCGTAGCACATTGTTAAAGCATCAGTAGCGAACACCTCATTTAAAATATTATAGCTCCATAATTTAGTTCTTAATTTTCTTGTTATATATTGTCGTCAGTGTTCTTTCTGGATTTTATAGGCTGAATAAAAATAAAAGGTTTTATTTTCAAAAATCGAATTCAAGGGGAATACCAGAAAAAAAAATTAATTTGTAAGTTTAGAAAGTTCAAATATACAAAAATAACTTCTATTACAACTGAGTAGTGAGTTTGGTCCTAACTGGGTGCCCCATACTTTTGGCCTTGTGCCACATCTAAGCTACGCTTGGAAAATCACTATATTGGGTACCTCGGCGTGGTCTAATGGTTAGCTAGCTTGTCTCGCTGAAACAGTTACGACTGAATAGTGAGTTCGATCCTCACTTGGTGCCCCATACTTTCGGCCTTGTGCCACCTCTAATCTACGCTTTGAAAACCACTTGGGCACCTCGAGGCGGTGTAATAGTTAGCAAGCTTGTCTCGCTAGAACAATTACGACTGAGTAGTGATTTCGATCCTCACTGGGTGCCCCCCCTCTACTTTCGGCCTCGTGCCACATCTAACGCTTGGAAAATCCCTATACAAAAATAAGTTTAACTCTATTTTCAGTAAAATAAAACAGCTTTTAATTCCCGCAAATATTATGACTAAAACAATAAATTCCTTTGAAAGGTTTTAAAAATGCTGTTTTTGTTTTGTTTTTTTTCTACTTGACCAATGTTGAGACCGATGTGGAACGATCATTTTGCTACCCATCCCTTTAGTCTTCATATTCACAAATATACAAAAGAGCGTTAATGTATCAAGTTCAGCGATAGTGGAATATTTGATGTGTCCAGGCTGAGATATGTCCTCCTTGTTGAGTAAGGCGAATTCCGATTATAACTTGAAAGTGTTGCAATCAATGAACATTAAGTCCTACTAGCCAACTTTCTTTAAGGAGAAGGAATGATTGATGGGCTTAACGATTAGTAGCCTTTAATGTTATATTTTCTTATATATAGCATTTGTCCGGGTTGTATTTTTTAGTCGTTGTGCACGTTTTTTTTGGCTCGAATTTTGCTGTTTTATAATCGTTGAGATATTTCAGTATATTTCAATATTATCATTTTACGGAAATAGATAATTTTGTTACTTCCACCAGACACATGTTTGTCTTACCATCTCTTTCTTCAAGTTTTGATGTGATGTTTCTTTTGTGTCATAAATTAGTTTTTATTATGTCTAAATTTATTGCACCAATTACATATATATATATATATATATATATATATATATATATATATATATATATATATATATATATATATATATATTACAATGAATCATTCATACAAAAAGTAGATTAGAATATATATATATATATCAAATGTGGTGCAGTTAATTTATATTACAATGAATCGTTCATACAAAAAGGTCGAAACCTTACGGCCTAGTGTATGGACCAAGGGCCACTCAAAGATTATTCCGTGGTATTCGGTTGTCGGTTTGAAAGGAGATGGGCGCTACTAATCTATCTGAAAGGATCATGAAGAGGAAGAATGTGGTTCTAAGTTGGAGGGATCGTTATTTCGTTGCAACGAATGAGAGGAATCGTTATTTCTTTGCGAAGTGGTTCTAAAGGGAAGTGATCCTTATTTCTTCTCGATGTGGTTCTGAATGGGAGGGTTCGTTGTTTTTTTCACATTGTGGCTCTAAAGAGGAGGAATCGTTATTTTTTGCGAAGTTGTTCTAAAAGGGTGGGATCCTTATTTCTTCTCGATGTGGTTCTGAATGGGAGGGTTCGTTGTTTTTTTCACACTGTGGCTCTAAAGAGGAGGAATCGTTATTTCTTTGCGAAGTTGTTCTAAAAGGGTGGGATCCTTATTTCTTCTCGATGTGGTTCTGAATGGGAGGGTTCGTTGTTTTTTTCACATTGTGGCTCTAAAGAGGAGGAATCGTTATTTCTTTGCCAAGTGGTTCTAAAGGGGTGGGATCCTTATTTCTTCTCGATGTGGCTTAAAGGGGAGGGATCGTTATTTTTTTGCGATGTGGTTCTGAATGGGTGGTATTCTTACTTTTTTTTGCGAAGTAGCTCTTACAGTATAATGTCCATCTGGTCCCAGACATGAAGAGAACAAACGACTTTTGAAAAATAAATATTCATGTTTTGCTTAACTGAATCTTCAGTCATTTTTTCTTCATTTTTTTACATAGGCCAAATAGATTTGTTGCTGTTAGTTTTATGCGTTGTAAATTTTTCCGTAATTTTTCTTTTTTTTTTTTGTTTTTTTTTTTACATTCAGACAACGGTCTTCATTTTTGACGTACTGCCCGTTGTGCTCTGCGGCGTTCTTCAAATGGTTATCGATCCGGGTAAGCTTCAGGGAATTTTGAATTGAAATATTTATTTAATCTACAGATTGTTCTCGTTCCACTATTCATATCTAAATAAATATCATCACTTATTACTATTTCTGCTTTTACTGAGTCTGTGCCGCCTAGCTCGACGATTAGACCTCATATTTACTCAGTCGCCAAATTAACGAACGAACGCTTTAACTATCTCAGCTATTGTCTCGTGAATTAAAACATTGCTTCGTGAATTTATATATATATTAATTGCGAGTTCAATCCCTAGGCTGAGTAGACTAAAACAGCGCTTGCTATAACAGAGCAGTACTAAAATAGTACAAAACAAAATAGCCTTAGATATGGTCAGTGGAACAAGAATAATTCACGTCTGTAGATTAAAGGCTTTTGTTGAAAATTCCCTGTAGCTTACTCTGATCGGCAGACACCTGAAGAAGGCCGGAAGACACAACTGCTGAAATTTTCTGATAATGACAACAAAGATGAGGATATTAGTCTGAATGCAAATAATGATAACTCCTCATCCCAGAAATTCAGACGGAAATGATCTGTTCTTGATTTTTCAGCCAGTAAAAAAGAAACCGCCAACAAGCAAGAAAAAGAAAAAGACCAAAAAATCGAAAACAGGAAAAAAATCGATGAACAACGAAAAACTGGAATCGAAAATCGATGAATATGCCACAATTTTGAGCCCGGCAGCCATGGAAAACCTTTATTATATTGCCCATGATGCACCAGAAGCGTTGGAGAAACGTGGATTCCGGTGGACCGGTGCTTCGGCCAAAAAGAAGAAAGGCGTCAAAAAATCAAAGAAGAAAAAGAAAAAGAAATAAAATGTGAAATAGTTAACGTAAACCATCCTTTTATGCTTCCTTCCTTCCTTCCTTCTCTCTCTCTCTCTCTCTCTCTCTCTATATATATATATATATATATATATATATATATATATATATATATATATAGTTATTTATTTCTACTGTTTAAGAAATTAAAATGTATAGTAACGCAAACAATAATAAGAAGGAATAATGTCAGATTAAAAAAATCCACTTAAGCAAGGAGATATAGATTTGTAGATGTCCCAGCGAGAAATGTGCGTTCCTTAAATAAGTAAAATGAATTTCGCTTTATCAATAGTGTCACCTCTAGCCAGATTGGTAGCGGTGCCTCTCGGCTATACGACCGGTTTCGCTAGTGGAGAAAGAGGTTCGATCTTTTTCTGGAGAGACAATTTTTCTTTAGTATGACTTATCGATCGAAGCCGGTTTTTATTCATTTCTTTTTGAGAAAATAAAAACAACAAAAAACAAGCCTATCAAATCAAACACGTGTATCCATCTTATTATTAAAGTCCATGGTAATAAGAAATAATCAAGGTTTAAAATATACATACAGAGTCCAACCAAAAATGTATACGCCCTTCAAGAAAGGAAAAACTTGTCTTTCGTAGTTTTATCAAAGTGTCATACATGGAAATGATGAATTTTTCTTTCAACAAGACAGGACACCGCCATACTACCAGCAAGACGTTCGAGTCTATCAGAATGAGAATGTGCAAAGACACTGTCTAGGAAGGCCACCATTTTGAGCGTCCCTTGTGATAGTAGAGTCCAAAGGTAACTTGTATTAATCGCTTGAAGTCTACATAAATTTAGTATTACAATATCAATACACGTTTTTCCTTTACTGGAATGTATATACATTTTTGGGCGTACTCAGTTGAATCAAGCTGAAAGAATTCCCTCCCGCAGACTATTATCTCCATTCTTTCAAATAATTCCGAACATTTTCGTTGAATGCATTTATTTGTATTGTAGTTCACTAAATACAAACCCCAAGAGCCACTCAAGGTAGAGGGTTACTGAATGAGGTCGTTAAAATACATAACGGGTGTCACCAAACTTTGAAGATTATAGTGATCGAGGAAGCATCGGGAGTCACAAAGTAGCAGTTCCTGGGAAGAAGTTTTCTGAGTGGACAATGGGATACGCCACTGTGTGTGTGTGTATATATATATATATATATATATATATATATATATATATATATATAGTCATCCACAGACAGACTGTTTCGCTGTATCACAGCTCCTCAGTGTGACTAAATGCCCGAATGCTTCAACCCGGGATAGAAAAAAGACTGATTTGACACCAGTCAGATATCTTACCTCTAGGCCATCATCGCAAAGAAAGGGAATTTTAACGTTATTTTCTATACGAAATACGCCAGCGGCTCGGAGAACTCAACGCAATTTGCTTGAAGATTAATGCTCATACACACACACACACACACACATATATCTCAAGAAATATAGTCTTAAGGTGTGCTATATTTATGGGATAACGTGATCAATATGAGACATATTTACGTATGTAAATATAAAAGAGAACATTGAAGTCAACACTTAGAGGCGACAGTCTGTTTCATGCTACACGCAATCGTCAGGCCTGACGATTGCGTCTTATATATATATATATATATATATATATATATATATATATACGCTTATCCCGCCCAAAAATGTACACACTTCAGGAAAGAAAATCTTGTCTTTCGTAGTTTTATCAACTTGCAATAACACTGCCTTGCAGGAACTTCTTGCAAATGGTGAATTTTTCTTGCAACAGAATAGCGCACCGCCACACTACCAGCAAGACGTTCGAGCTTATCTGAATGAAAATTTGCAAGGACGTTTTCCTGATTTAACATCTGAAAACTTTTACATGTAGAGAAGACTAAAGGATGTTGTGCATCGCAGGAAACTGATTACATGGATGTCTCACAGACAATAAATTGAAAATGCATGTGCAGAAATTCCACTGGACATTTTAGTCAACTTTGCTCAAGCAATAGTTCACCATACTAATATATGTCTGTGATGTAATGGAATAACCAGTCACCCCTATAAATGATTATACTATAGGTAATAAGTACCTATAAAGTCAACTGTCTACGAGAGACTTCAGAGGAAGAGTGAGAGAGATGAAGCAAGCACGTCCGACCTTCCAATTAACCTGTGTGTATAACTGTACCGTATTTCATATTGTACTTGTTGTGTACAATAAACCTTTTTACTAGTATCCGCCTGGTGTTATGTGTTTATTCCCTTAGCACGGAATATGACAGTCTGGAAGCTAAAGGCAACCATTTTTAGCATCTCTTGTGATTGTAGAGTCCAAAGTTAACCTGTATTAAACTCGTGATGTCTGAATAAATTTAGTATTATAATATCTGTACAAGTTTTTCCTTTACTGAAGTGTGTATACATTTTTGGAATTTGTATATATATATATATATATATATATATATATATATATATATATATATATATATATATATATATATATATATATGTGTGTGTGTGTGTGAGTCAATTTATATACTGTATATATTGTAAAAAGAAGCTGTAAACTGCCGCGTTTAAGATGCAAATCCAAAAAGCGCTCAATACAAAATCCGGGAAATGTGGGCTGTAGAGCAAAATATAATCAGGACCCCTGAAATTCAAGCTGCCACGATGCTCATGTTTTGATCGTTAGGTATCCTCAGGCAGGCAGCATGAATGATTTTAGTTGGGTAGCGAGGTAGCTTGAATTTTGGTGTCCCTATATATATATATATATATATATATATATATATATATATATATATATATATTATAGTAGTACTCGTTTGGAAAACCTCGATAGCTCAACTTACAGATATGTCAGGACAAATCGATACCCGAGGAAAAAATTGGAAATAAAAAAAGAAAGGACAAAAATCATCAAAGCAGACGAAACCAATCGCCAAATGCTTAAAGTCCTTAGTCGAAAGAAAAAAACCAAACGAGTAGAAATACTAAAACATAGGGCTCAATACGCTAAGGAGAGCGATAAACTAGAAGTATTCTAGTATATATATATATATATATATATATATATCGTATGAGCGATAGCAGACTTCTAAAACAACTTCTCTTTGACCAGCTTCTAACAAGAAAGGTCAGCTGGAAGGCCATTATTGCGTTGCAAAGACAAACTGAAAGACAATCAGAGGCGAAGCAGCATCCACTTTTCTTCCATGGAAAACAAAGCGTCAGAGAGATAGTAAGTTAATGTCTCATTAAGTCTTGTTAGCGAAGTGATTTCGCCATTAATCTCCTTAACATTGCGAATTAATTCTTTGTATAAATTACTTCTTTATGATAATATATACATACATACATATATATATATATATATATATATATATATATATATATACTATGAAATGGCCAAAGTCCGATAGTTATTTAAGCCATGTCTTAAATAATTGTCGGACTTTGTCCATTTCATAATGTGTGACATCATTTGTTTACATTTGGGTACGCATCGAGCAGATATGAATGTATGAGAGAAAATCATGGAGAATTGTGGTTTTAAAAAAGTAAAATCGACCTTGCTAACCGAAAGGCTCCTCTGTGGCTCAATCGGTAAAAGCACGTCAGGCTATATGACAGTCCCGTATAAGGTACAGGTTCGGTTCCTGTCGGAGGACGCATATTTTCTATGACAATTTCTCGGACATTCTGACCAGTAAATGTTGTTTAATACTATTTGTTATAAACAGAGCATTTACTTAAACATTTGTATCTATAAAAAGAACGTATAAACATAAAAAATGTCTATATATATATATATATATATATATATATATATATATATATATATATATATATATATATATATCAGATATCGCATATTAAGTGCTGGTGTTTAAAATAGTGCTTGATGTAATCTAACAGAGCTATTAATTATATATTAATAAATATACATATTATTCCTTACCAGTAGCACGACTCAGAGTTTCAGGCACAACGTAATCTTCAGATGCTGAGTAGAGACTGGCCGTTACATAATTTCAATTTTGATAAAACATATCTACCTAATGCAATGCTAGCGCATTCTATTTATTAAACAGGGATTAGTGTTCTTTTATCTTTTAAAATGATTACATTTAAAATAGACGGGATTTATATTTTATATGTAAAAAATAAACGGGGATTAATACTATTTAAAAAAAAAAATGTATTAAAGTAGACGGACTTAAAATATATATATATATATATATATATATATATATATATATATAAATATATATATATATATGTATATATATATATATTTTTAAAATCGTTTAAAAATTTTAAATAATTATTAAAAATATTAAACATAAAAGGTGAATACCTAAAACTATAATACACACGCACATACACACGCACATACACGAGCAAGCACACAAACGCACACACATATACATATATGAAGGAATATAGTTTTAAGGTGTGCTATATTTATGGGGTAAAATGCTCAATATCAGAGATAGATCGTATGCAAATATAAATAAAAAAGTGAACATTGAAGTCAACACTCAGAAGCGACAGGCTGACGATTGCGTCTAGCATGAAACAGCATGTTGCCTCTGAGTGTTGGACCTCACTTTATATATATATATATATATATATATATATATATATATATATATATATATGTGTGTGTGTGTGTGTGTGATATAATATAGTTTTAAGTTATTCTATATTTATGGGTTAAAGTGCTCAATACCAGGAATAGAAAGTATATGAATATAAAAATGAACATTGAAGTCAACACCCAGAGGCGACAGTCTGTTTCATGCTAAATGCAGTCGCCAGGCCATGACGATTGCGTTTAGCATGAAAGAGACTGTCACTTCTGAGTGTTGTGTCCAATGTCCACTATATATATATCTAGATTCATTTCGCCTATCAAAAAGTCGAAATTGTAAACAAGTCTAGAAAATAGAATTTCTTTATGTAATGATCCAACTCTGAGTTCTTCAATTGCGATGACCCTAACAAGATGCGGAGGTAAGCTGACCGGATGAAACAGCTAGTAAATTTCTGATTGTATAAGGTATATGATTGTATTTTCCCAGGCTGGGAAAAACTTGCTGACGAGAAATTAAAATGATAATTTTAATTAATGACCAGAAACTAAGCAACGCCACGCGGTTTGAGAACAAGATTTGTCAAAAGACAACCAAGGTGACAGGCGTAGGTAAAATACCAAGAAGGTCGGAGGAATTGCCTACGCCCATTGGTAGGTGTTGGTACGAGGCAGAAATAAGAGAAGAAAGGTGTTATCGGGACGGATCAATACTTGTAACCGCTGCCCATAGGAAACGGTATCTCCTCAAATTTGGAGATATAATTAATTTTCCAGAGCTAGACAACAAAGGGCTCTTGGAAAATAGGGGAAACACCAGGTCATCTAACCATATCGACTCTCATGCCAGTTTGAGGTGAAAGTCAATGTAAGTGGAACTCTGAAGTGACCAGCAGAGTTCCAGAGACGCCAATTCCTGAGTGCAGACGACGGGAGACGACTACTCTGTCGAATCCCATGTGACTTTCTACCAGAGAGAATCTGCGATTTAAGACTTGTTCCAGACTTAGCTAGATTGACCAAAGTGTCGCAATAGAATTCAAAATTCTGTACAAAGAACTCTATAAACCGCAAAGAAATAGACCCTGAAGAAATTCCTGTCTTTTCTTTATTTCACCTGCCACAACGTTTTTATTTTTCCTTTGTGACATAGCTTCGCCGGGATCGAACCAGCGCTACATTTGCTTACGACAACTCGATCTTTGCCAGTTCGGTGATCAATCAACACAACGTGGGGCACGGCAGGGCGCAGATCAGAACGACCAACTCTAACGGCCAGCGGCAGCATTGGTCAGGGATAGACTGGTGAGAAGTGTTGCAGCAATAGTTACTCATCTCAGAAATATACAGATATTAATATGGCCAGTGAATTTGAGAAGAACGAGTGACGACGTCATAGTCACAAAACAATGAAAATTGTTTTTTTTAATTCCATTTTAAAGCATCAATCACTTGGTTAATTAGTGGTTGATGTTATTCATTTTTGCAAGTCAAAAAATCAACCAAGATTTATATGAACTGATAAGTAAACAAGTAAAGAAGGAAGAAGGAAGAAATGAACAATGAATTCATTTACGTCTGTTGCTTGTCTTCTCATTGGCAATTTCAAGATACGCGATTTCATGAAATATTCCACTCTCTCCTACCTGAATATGCAAGCCGTTGAGCCTTTATTTTTGGTCTTATTTATTTCATCTCTCTATATAAAACAGAGGATGTCTGTGTGTCTGTCTGTCTGTGTGATACCTTTTCACTCGTGATCCATCCAACCGATTTTGACCAAACTTGGGAGATACATTGTACAATGTAAGAGATAGGTTCTTAGCGTGAAAAATAATCGATAATTTAAGAAAAAATCAATAATGGATAAAGCCGATCAAAAATCGATAAATTCAAATTTTCCCTTCAATTTCGTTCAGACTCGGTATGTAGGTTACTTACATCATGACGAGCTGAACGATACCTTTTTTTTTTTTTATTTTTACTTCCACTGCGTTTAGCGAAAAACCGCGAAAAACGAAAAATAGATTTTAACACAAATCGATTTCAACACAAATTTTAAGCTGAAAACTCCCTCAATTTTTAATCAAGCTAATACAAACTTCAATCAAATGTAGTCAACAATAAGTTGATTGTTTAACAGTCATTTAACGTGATAATTGAGTCTACCCATATAGGGAAAACCCTCGTAAATAGTGAAAAATGGTGGTTTTTATTGGTTTATTTCTTATTTTTCGTTGATTTTCAACGAATTTTCATCAAACTTAACAATTGCTTTCTAAATTTATCCTCTTTTACACCCCTAGTAGCACACTGACAAAATGAATTTCAAAAACTCCAAAATAATTGTGGTCTGAAGTGGGTCTTCATGTTGCCTGTTTTACCCCTTCATGTCCTCGGCTAACTTCGATTGAATAAATACAAACTACCTCTGTTATATCAATAAATGCATTAATTCAAAATGTGTTTTTAATGAAAGTACTTTAAAGTAATTGAAGAAGATAGACTCTGTTACATCTAAACATGATGCTGTTTTTGCTCCATTCTTATTGAACGCTTTTTCTGATCGACCAGCTGGGTACGGCTGCTAGTTAAAAAATAATTAAACTTCTTGTATTCAGACATGAATAAGAATTATAACAAATACAGTGGAAACACGATGACCAACTAAATACTTCCAAAATAAAAAGCAATACCTAAGGTTTAAAAGGCATTTAAAAAGAATGAAGAATCTTTCTTGAAGCTTTTATTTTAGTTTTAATCCCAATAGAGTCAATTTAGTATTTTCAATAATCAAAATACTTTGCTGTATTTCAAACCGAGTTTAAATTGATCGAAATTATTTTAGTTTGAAATCGATAAAATCGGCCATATTGACAAATCTGTTAACACAACATAATTTTTTTTATTAAAAAAATCTTTCAAAAATATAATTTTCTGAAAGTTTATTTAAGGAAGATTAACTGATTTAAAGTTTAATTAATCTGAATTCAAACAAATATTAATTTTAGTTTAAAATATCGTCGATAACCATTTTTGATACAAAGTCATTTTATGAGGTACTGACAGATTTATTGATAGCTTAATATTTGGCATTTTTAAGTAAAGGGCACATAAATGTAAAAATTACTTGAATTCTTTTTTTATATAATTTTAGCTACACAGTAATGTTTAAAAATTTAGGAAAATAGTCAAAGTAATATTGTATTGACGTTTAAGGACTTTGGCTTTATAGTCTTACTTACGGAGACGCTTGTTGAGGAAATGTTACAAAATTACCAATAAATTTTAAATTTACTATACTTACCGTTCTTATTTTATGATAATATTGTGTATGGACATCTGTACTTACAAAATTCAGCACAGAAAAATTCGACACGAAGAATTCAACACACAAAATATTAAAAATTCTTTTTAAATTCAGGAGATTTCTGAATTGTAGTTAACTTTACAATTTACGATTAGTAGATTAGTAAATATAGTTTTTATTTAGTGACTATCAACTAATCTCTGCTAAGTAAGACAGAATTTTAAGAGATTTAAAACTTTATAAATTATTAAAATTGAAATTAAAAAAATGTAAACAATTCTTGTAGAAATTCATTATCCATCGAAAAAACTTTTTTTTCTTAAGACAATAATATCCATAATATATCTTATTCATAAAAGCAATTAAAAGCTTTTCTAATTAAATAATGTCTTAGTTTTATTGCATTTTTTGTTTTATGATTCAGAGCAGCAGATGTTTTGTAACTGGGGGTACGTTTGACAAATATTTTGATGATTTAAATTTTCCTAGGACTTGTCCTAAAACAAAACAAAAATTAATTTCTCGAAATTTCATAAAGTTTAATAATTAGGGAGGAGCAAATGTAAAAAAATAATATGTTTACCTATTTTTTCTAAAAAAGAAACGGTCTAAAATAATTTAATTCATTTGTGAAGAAGTTCTGAAAGTTTCATTAAAATCCGACAATTTTCTGGTTTTTGAAAAAATTTCCAAATCAATCTGTTTTTCGCCGCAAAAACAACAACAAAAAAAAAAAAAACAAACAAAAAAAAAGCGCTCAAATTTCCATACTAATTTGTGGTTAACGCAAAAAAAGAGAAAAAAAATTAATTAAAATATTGACGGTTCTAAAAAGAATTAAAAAAAATATAATTTAATAATCAGAAAATATTTTTTTTTTTTTTTTTTTACTTTCGGGCATTTTTTCATCATCATATGCTCTTTTTTAGTGAATTACTGGAGGTACTTATACTAAGGTGAAAAGGTAGCTGGTATCCCTAAAACGTATTAAAATTCATAGCAAACTGAAATTCAAATCTGAAATTAACAATGAAATTGTATAAAGTAACCAAAAAAGTCGTTGCTGTTTTTTACGTCGTGTGGGAAAAAGTGATCACTAATACGCAAATGAGTGCGTCATATGCCGGTAGAGCGATGGTGGTGGAGGCATTGTTCTTGACTAATGCAGGTGCGTTGCGCACACACATCCGTCATAGCTCGAGCAGCGGAGAGGAAACATGGCGGTGTCGAAGCAACTCGTTCGCGGTTGTCTGCTTTATGGCTTTAAAGTGGACTAGTCTACAGCTGCATCAAGTTGCCAAATACGTCACGCCTCTTTGGGGATAATGCTGTAAGGCAAGGACTTTTTTGGTTACCTTGTATAAACTGAATATTTAAGCATCTCTTTTAATCTGGTATGAAAAAAAAATTCTCCTCGCAATAATATTATTCAATTATAGTAATAACTGGCTAAAGGACAGGAAATCTATTCCCAGAATTCAGTACCTTATATTTAGTTAATATATTACGTAAACATACGATATATACCGGAAATATCCGATCACACTCCATCACAGCAACCCGGGTATGCCTGGACTTTGGTGAATGGTGTTGCGGGCCGGTGTATCCAATGATGTGAATAATGCCGTACCAGTTGACAGGTTGAAACATGCATTAGTTCCGGAAATTAAGACCGACACAAGTTCCGTTGAATGTCAACCAGAACGAAATATTATTCTCTCGAATTCAAAAGGAATTAATGAATAACAAAATAAAACGGTTAAAATCAAATCTGCAAGAAGGATTAAATGAAAAAAGGAGAATACATACTTTTACTGTTAATTAAAATTATGGACTCAAACAAAGGAAATTAACACTATAACAGTGAACAAATAATTGCTACAAACGCCATTTACTTGGACGGAATGTGTGTGTAGTGATAGAAAAATAAAAAAAGTTTTCTATTTTTAAAAAATTAAAAAAATAAAAGTTGACAAACAATTTTGGTTTGCCATGAAGAAAAGAAAAAAAGAAAAAAAAAGAAAGCTAAATGAATAAATAAAAGAGGCCAAAAGGTCATCATTCCTAAATGGAGATGAAGAAAAAGTGATGATCAAATGAGTTTTACGAACCAACCAAAAATCAAGAGACAATTCTGAAATAAATTTCTTTGTCGGAGTTAACTCCTCCTTAATTGTCCAAATTTTTCACTAGGCGACGCTCTCTCTACACAATAAATACTAGGCGATTCTAGCCTCGTTCTCTTTATCATTCCTGCATTTTCAGCAAACACATCCACAATATAAGATCTCGTACATTGCGTCATCCAATTTGTGGAAGACGATATAAACAATATACACGCATACACGTACTTACGATCATTCACCAAAATACAAACTCTTTACGTTCACACGTAAACACAAAAGTCAATGTCTATGTCCATTGTAAATTTTGTTGTTTAATACATATACTTGTTTGTATATACATATATATATATGTGTGTGTGTGTGTGTGTGTGTGTGTGTGTGTGTGTATCGGTCTTGTTTGCTTTCTTTACATTTCTTTATAGTGGATTCAATCTCTGAGTCCGTCATGTTCTTGTAGTGGACCTTTTAATATTCTAGCTGGAATAAACACACATGTTCCTAATTTATCAACACGTAAACCCACGGTCCGCTACACCTTTATCTCGAAAAAGTAAAAAAAAACTTAGAGACGGCCAGGCAAACAGAGACCCGATAAAATATTTCGTCCGATCTGCCTTGCATACAATCTCGGACAACTAAAAATCCCACAGAGAGTCCAAAGGATTACTACTATCGATAAATACTTACATACATACACATTTACAAAGACATTCTTGTCTTCTCTTTATGAAACTTAACAGAATAAATAATTTTATTTTTTTATATTACATTAGAAATATATAAAAAATATATAGAAAATAATTTAATTAAAAACAAGTGAATATTGAAATGATATTTTTGATTTCAATTCATTGCTTTTATTTTTGATTATTTTCTTACCTATTTTATGTCATAAAATTGCGCCCAATGATGTCTTAATTCATCTGAATTTGAGAGTTATTAACTTGTCATGTACAGTGATCCCTCGTTTGTCGCGGTAGATTGGTTCCGAGACTGGCCGCGATAACTGAATTTCCGCGAAGTAGGGACGTCATATTTACAGTATTTATTTAACGTGTATTTAGACTTTTAAAACCCTCCCTGTTCTGTTAACAACCCACCCATGACAGTACTCTATTAATAACAAGGACAACTGTTAAGCAATAACACTTTAGATTACAAAAAAGAAAAGATTGTTACTGTATTCAACACGAAAGAAGTTGAAGTAGAATTTGAATGATGATGGTGATGAATTTGCTGCACAGTAGAAATGATGATGATGAAGTTGATGATGACTTCTACTGTGCAGCCGATAATTGTATTTTACGTCTCTTCAGACGGCGGTACCCTTTCTATTGCTGTTTTACGCTTGTTTTGTTGTTCCTAGACCAGGAAATTATATTTATTATTTATATTTTAATGGGTTTAATGAAAAATTTTAGGTGTTCATATATCGCGATTTTTCTAGAATTTTCCAGAAACTCCACGATATCTTCCATATATATATTTTAAAAATCCGCGAAGTCGAATCCGCGATAGTAAAACCGCGAAATGGTGAGGGATCACTGTATTCTTATTACTCTTCCGATAGGGTGTAGTGACAGAAAAAAAAAACCTTAAAAATTTTACTATTTAAAAAAGAAAAGCAATACAAAACTAAAAGTTGGCTAACAATTTTGTCCTCAAGGACACAGTGGATAAAGGCGTTGGTTAGATCCAGTGACAGGACCCAAAGAGTGTGAGTTCAATACCCGGTTAAGGCAGTGGATAACTTTCAAAATTAACAGGAGATAACTGATAACTGACAGCCATTAAACATGACACGTGGAACTAGAACAGTCTAACCCAATGAGAGAAATAAAGGGTTCAGTTCGACATTCCAACCACCTGAAGAAGGAAGGAGCGTACAACGGCCGAAACGTTGTATAAATATGGCAACAAAGATGAGGACAATAGTCCAAATAATGTAAACAATTTTGGTTTGTCATAAAGAAATAAAAAACGATAAAGTAAATAAATAAATAAAAAAGGCCAAAAGGTCATCATTCCTAAATGGAGGTGAAGAAAAAGTGATGGTCAAATGAGTCCAGGTGAACCAATCAGAAATCAAGAGACAATTCTGAAATAAATTCCTTTATCTCAAAAAAGTGAAAAGCCTAGACAAGACCAGACAGAGACCCGATGAAATATTCGTCCGATCTCCCATATCTATATTTTCAGACAAATAAAAACCACCACAAAGAATTATACAAGCTAAGCACCAACTCTCAAAAAAGTTTTAGTTTTTCGAAATAATTTAGGTAAAACTCGGGACGAATTTCCATTATATTCACACTTGCTATTACACAATTCTTTTTAGGGAAATAACATCTTTTGGTTTTTTTCTTTGTACAACTGTAAAAGAAATTTCGTGAATAACTCATAAATTAACACGAGATATTGAATAGGGAAGGTTAAGCTGATTCCGAAAACAATATTTCCACAATGTTTTTAATAAATGACGTATTCAAGAAGCAATTAATTTTTTTCTTTAAAATCGGATAATTCGCTGATTTCTTGCAAATTTTTGAGAAATAGCGGGTAGCAATTCTTTGCTTTTAGTTCGAAAAAACAAAAAGTTGTATATTTTTATGGTACCTACATTACGACATCACGACTATTTCCTTATATTTATCCCGAAACTTTAAATATACTCATATGAAAAAGATGTAATTCATATAGTTTTGAAAATAAAGAACAGAAACTTATAGCTCTAAATCGTATAATTACGATTTTCTACAGAAGAATACACTTCGCCATGTGACAATAGGGCAGGTCGATTTTGGAACTGTGATATTGCACTCAATTTGAAAGTTGGGGTTTTACATAATAAATAATGACACAAAATATGTTTTTTCAAATCGTTACTGTTTTTTGAGGAAACGAGTTTAAAGATTACGTTTAGGTTCAAAATTGTAGCGTTGGAATTTCATTCCTGTGATCAGTGAAAGCCTTATAGCAAAGTCTTATAACATTTAAAATGAAGCTTTACAAATTTTATATGGACAAAATGAATGGTATAAGTACATTATTAGTAAATCATTACTTCATCAAATAAGACCTTCATTTACTTCAAAGGGATATTATACTAAAAGAATTAGCTATATGATGCAATATGTTATACAGTGTAGTAATTTCAGTGTGATTTTCAATAAACAATTTAAATTTAAAACATTTTGTCTTATAATTTGTGCCTAGCAGTATTATGGTGTTCTATACACTTTTATCTATTTTTTGTTTTTATTAATTATGATCTACCAAATCTTATTCTTTGAGTAACCTTTTTATAATCTTTTGCAATTTTTACAGTTTTTATTTACCGAATACAGTAAAAAAAAAGTATATTTTGCTTGTGGTGATTCGTAATTAGAATTACCAAATGCTCAAAAATTGGTAAAATCTGTGAATCTAACTTTTGATGTCAGCACTTAACACATCAAACCCTAGCTTTTACATCGAGTGCAATATTGATTTTCTAAACGAAAGTGAAAAATCAACAGTTCGCATTACTCAAAAAAAAAAAAAAAAAAAAATGAAACAAAACAGCAGTCATGAAAAGGTAATTTGATCCGGTCCCTAAAACAAAAACTAATTTCGGATTGATACCGAAGCAGTCGCGTAGTTAAGATTTTTTTTTCAGTCCAAATCCCTTTGGTTACCCGTTCATTACTACCAGAAATTTCGATTTTACCACATTCAGAGTAATTTTACACTTATATACCGACTTCGTCGCATGGGCACTACGATGGTCACAATCCGGTCAACGGTATCGTCCTGTCAGCTAAAATGTGTGAGGGTCGTCGGTAGGGTTTCTCAACCTGACCGGTGAAGGGGAACGTCTCTCCTCAATCCACCTGTGCGAAGCGGTAATATTTATTGTACGAATGTGCAAGTAGGGCACAAGGCCAAAAGGGGGAAAAGGATGGTCTTCTTCTGTCTTAACATTAAACTTAGCTAGCCGCAATCACTGACCCAAACATACTAACAGTATTTCTTTCACCAAAACAACTCATTCTTACTTACAATTCTTACCTCATACACCATAATACCTCAGAAACTCTATGAAGTCCTAACTAGTCCCCATATATACAAGTCATTGTCTGTGGGGGGAGGAGAATACAACAATAGCAATTAAAAATCTAAAAAATTCCAATGAATATTTGCAAATGTGTATAGATCTATATACAAGAAACTAAACAAAATTTTGTTAGTAATAACCCTCACCCAAGCCCTAACTGTGGCAGTAACATCAGTTAACTGGACGAAATCAATGCGGGACTTTGAAAAAAATATAAAACATCCATACATCCCAAGCACTCACTCAAACACACACTCATTCAAACACAATTACAGTTACGAAAGTTACACCCGAAACGAAAGACGCCCTGCACCCACCAGAGAACTGACATCACTATTCACCTAAAGATGGGAGGGATAGGGAATTAAACAAAAAGAAAAAAACAGGGACAAAAATAAAAGTATACACACCCTAGCTAAGTTAACTAAAGAGAAGAAACTAAAACAAAAACTAATTACGGATTGGTACCTAGGCAGTCGCGTAGTTAAGATTTTTTTTCGTCCAAATTCCTTTGGTTACCCGTTCATTACTACCAGAAATTTCGATTTTACCACATTCGGAGTAATTTTACACTTATATACCGACTTCGTCGATTGGGCACTGCGATGGTCACAATCCGGTCAACGGTATCGTCCTGTCAGCTAAACTGCGGTATGGTTTCTCAACCTGACCGGTGAAGGGGAACGTCTCTCCTCAATCCACCTGTGCCAAGCGGTGGAGTTACGCCGCAGAGGTCAACGGCTTTTACCAATGGGCGAAGGAACTTTTGAGAGGATGGACAGGGTCATTCTTGGTGAAAAAAGGAACAGGCAAGCCATTTCCCTATTTTGCCGTGAATATCACAACGAATCACAATTACAACGTAAATAGAGGTTAATGGCGACCACAGCAACGCAAAATGCTCTAATTAAATGAATGATCCCGACGTCTGTTCATGTGTAAGGACAATTTGCTGTCGCATTAGCGTGTGTCTTACACAACAATCTAGATCTCACATGACAGAACCCACTGACAGAATTTTAATTATTTGACTTTGGTGTCAATAATTGATTGGGAAGTTTTATTTTAAAAATATATTTTAGATATACTTAGATATTTTTTATTTTATTATATTGTGACTTACTGAAGAAAATCTGAGACGACACGGTTTAACAAGAAAATATAAAAACAATTATTTAAAATTATGTGTCACGTTAGCGCATGTCCTACCGATCAGTCTATCCTACGACCACATTTTTATCTGGCATTATCTAACATAAGGGGGAAAGCAAAAACAGAAAGAAAGATGCTATTTATTATTGTATTAAAAAATTTAAAATAGAAAAAACTATAAAATAAGAAATTTAATTAAAAAATATTAAAACAAGATATTTGAATCATTTAAATAAATAACATTCTGAATGTCTTTTAACATATCGAGAAAAAATTCGGGACAATGTCTTAATAATTTAGGATCGCAATGTAATGGTAGGATATATACACTAAAGCAGAAACTGAACGGTTGAACAGACGATAAAGCTGCACCTGAAAATGTTTAGTTGCTCATAAGGGCATAAAATATTTAAAAAATTTACTTTCTTTGTGTGAAAATGTGTTGACAGGATAACAAACAAAACGCGACGTCGAGGTAAATTTCAGGGAGGAGGAGTTCTTTTTTTTATTTTCATTATTTATACTATACATGTTCTAATCTTTGTTGTTGCTATCACAACGTTTCGGCTGTTGTGCACTCTGGCCTTCATCAGGTGTATGTCAGTTATCTCAGACGACACGATTCAACAAAAAAAAAAAAAATATAAAAACAGTTATTTAAAAATAGGTGCCGCATTAGCGTGTGTCCTACCAATCAGTGTATCCTACGACTACATTTATATCCGACATTATCTAATGTAAGGGGAAAAACAAAAACAGAATGAAAGATGCTATTTATTGTTGTATTATAAAATTTAAAATAAGAAAATATAAAATAAGAAAATATAAAATAAGAAATATGACTAAAAAAATCATAAAAAAAAGATATTTGAATCATTTAAATAAATAAAATTCTGAATGTTTTTTAACATATCGAGAAAAAAATCGAAACAATGCCTTATGTCGGATAGAAATGTAGTGGTAGAATCTTCTTTTATGTACCGTGTCCCTTCAGGACGTAGGCGATCATGGCTCTCCACTTCTCCCAGATCCTGTCCTGTCATCCACTTGCTTCAGTCCGCCAAGAATGTCACGAGTTGCTTTCCATTGTCTCCCTTTCCCATATATCCGCCCTGTGAGTATCAGATTTTTCGAGCGCTCCTTTCTCATTACGTGTCGCAGAAATTTCAGCTGCCTTTTCCTGGTCTTAATTATAAGCTTCCTCATTGTTTGCATCCTCTCCAAAACCTCATCGTTGCTCACATATTCGATCCATAGTATCCTTAGCATCCTTTAAACAGATCGTAGCACATAGGCTAAAGAGGCACCAAATTTTCTACATTCTGATAGGATTTCCTCATTTGCGGTAATTCTTTATAATACGAAGCATTTACCTCCCTTGGAACAAGAAGAATTTTCAGTGTAGTTACATCTACCTTATTTCTTTCTTTCTTTACAGCTGGTGTAAATTCCGGCCAATACAGAACAGGGTAAACTTTTGAGACTTAAAAATGTTTTTTCTTCAGCGGGAAGACAATAACTTAATCTGTTTGTAGAGAAAATCGAAACGTTGTGTGTAGATTCATCTGATGGATACAGTGGGTCACATACAGAGCATGATTATTTTTGTCTTAATATTTTTTTTCTTTTTAATGGATTTTCGGCACTACTTAAATAGACAGGTCCAGTTGTAAAATAAATTACAAATAATCCATTTTTTGGAAAATAATTTTTGTAGATTAGCATTCATTAGACGTTTAATAAGACGCGATATCTGTCAGAAAAGTAAAATATTGATTTTTTTATCGTTTTAGAAGTGGGGATCCTATTCAGAATATCTATATAGTGTAAAAATCGATCTCTGACTTTTTACAGCGTTTTTCTGAACATAGTTGTTTTGAACATTAAAACATTTTTTTTACAATAAATTTTATTTAAATAAAGAATAAACGGATACATTATTAATTAAAGAACAATAATTTACATTAATTAATAAATATTGGGACCTTGAATAAGTTCTCGCTGATTTTTCATGAAAAGTATTGTTTTATTTACAAAAATTAGTAAGAAACATGTCACTGAAAATATTGTCCATCGCTAGCCATTACTTTTTCCCATCTTTCTGACAGCATTTGAATTCCCCGTCGAAAAAACGACACGTTTTTTGAGGCTAACCACGAGTTGACCCATTTTTGGCATCTTCATAAGAATGAAAATGCTGCTCAACTAGGCTATATGCCATCGATCGGAACAACTGATAATCAGACGGGACAATGTCTGGTGTGTACGGCAGATGGTGTAGGACTTGCCATTTCAAACGCATCAATTGGAGTCAACAGTGATCTCCGATATTTCCAAGTTTAGCAGTTTACACCCGTGATTTTGCGAACATGCTTTGGCCGATATTGTTGCATGGCCGGGTCGATCATTGCTTAGGGTTATTAGCGTATTCACTTTTCATCGCCGCTCACGATACGATGCAAGAACACTTTCCTTTTCTGCCGTTGAAGCAGCTGTTCACATGTGAAAAGACGCTGTTCGATGTCTCTCGGCTTCAACTCGTATGGCACCCAATGCCCTTGCTTTTTAATCTTTTCTAATGCTGTTAAACGTTTCGAAACTGTTGTGTGATCAACTCCTAATGATTCTGCAAGTTCAGCTTGCGCCTGACATGAGTCTTCATGAAGTAATGCCTTTAATTCTTCGTCGTCAAATATTTCGATACGCCAGAGCGTTCTTTATCCTCAACATCAAAATCATTATTTTTTAAGCGTCTAAACAAATTTCTGTATGTTGTTTTCGACTGAGCATGGTCGTCGTAAGTCTCAACAAGGATTCTTTGTGTTCAACTGCAGATTTCTTTTGATTAAAGTAGTGCAGTAAAATTCCTCGCAAATGCGATTTATTTGGCACGAAACCTGACATGTTTAACGCTATGAAAAAAGCAGTTCGGCGAAATGACATACACGGAATTTCAAGCTTGCTTATAGTACTTCTTATAGATGCGTTACCATTTGAAACTCCACGCACACGATTCTGGGAACGCCATCTGTTGGAAAACAGCGAGAACCTATTCAAGGTCGTAATATATATATATATATATATATATATATATATATATATATATATATATATGTTTATTTTTCATTTACGATAAATAATTATTATCCACCAATGTTTATATGTGCTCCCAGACAAAATGAAAAGATATTTAAAAAAAAAAAAAGAAGTTAAAACTGTTTAAAAAATTCAGAAAATTAAATTATGCAGATATTCATGATGCAAGCACAAACGGGACATTTGTAACAGCTAAGTTCAATGACGTCATTTGCGCAATCTTCTTCTATGTGTCGTGTCCATTCAAGGACACGTCCTGGGTAAGACGATAAACTACACCCGACTGCAAGGCGTTTGATCAGAAGGTTTTGAGGAGCGTGGAATCACCTCTTAATTGCTGGTCTTCCCAGGTCCACCCTGACCCGGCTATGGATAAATAGATAACCTACACGACAAAAGGGGTAAAAATAGGTTTTAATACCAGCAATACTTTTGTAGAAAATTTTTACCAGCAATACATTTTTTTTTAAATTACCAGCAATACATTTTTGAAAAATAAAATATTACCAGTAATACATTTTTGAAAAAAAAAATATTACGAGAAATACATTTTTGAACAAAAATATTACCAGCAATAAAAATTTTGTAGGCATTAAATAACCCACTGAGGTGTTGATATGCTGTAAAACAAATCTCCTCAATACTGTAAAATGTTTCAGTGACAACATAGGTATGGATTTCGGATTGGATAAATGTGCAAATGTGACATTCAAGAAAGGTAGAATGACACTCAATAAATCTAGAGCTTGTCACAAAGATTAAGGAACTGGAATAAGACGAAACCTATAGGCACCTAAGGGTCAGCGAAGGAGATGGAATACAGTATTCCCAAATGAAGGAGAAAGTAAGAAATAAGACTACAGGCGTGTGCGTCTAGTATTGAAAACCAAGCTGAATTAAAAAACAAAACAAAAGAAAACAATCTTTTATCACCTTGGCTGCCCCTATGGTGTGCAATACAGTTTTAACATCCTTAACTGGACCATAGCTGACATTAAGCAAATGGATGCTAAAACGAAAAAGCTTCTCACTTGCCACCGCATGCATCATCTCAAGGCTTATGTTGATCATTTGCATGAGTCCAGATCCGAAGAAGGCAGACGATTAGTTCAGCTACAAAACTGCAACAACCAGCCATCAAAGATACCTGGAAACTACAGAAGTTGCGTGATGATCTGTGTCAAAGAACACGAAAGAAGAAAGTAACTTTAATAAGTAATAAATGAAGCCAACGAGTTCAAAATGGAGTTTGAAGTGGGTGAAGAAATGCAAGCAAAACATAATACGTCTACTGCAGTGGCAAAAACCTTAAAAAAGGAAGTAAAGGCAAATGCAACTCACCAGATACAAAAACAGTGTCAGGATAAACCTCTTCACCGTCAATATTCAACCTGTAATAAACAAGCTGATGTAGACAAACCCCCTACACATCAGTGGCTACGTAGGGCAGAGTTAAAAGCTGAAACCGAAGGTTTTATACTTGCTGCACTGGACCAATGCTTGCTAATTAGAAATTACCAAGAAGAAATATGTTAACCCAAAATGCAGGTTCCGTGATAATTATCCAGAAACAATTGGCCATCTTGCATCAAGTTTCACGATAATGGCATCCACTAAATATAAAAACCGGCATAACAGAGTGGGCCAATATCTGCATTGGAAATTCTGTAACTTTTACTAGACGGAAACTGCAAGAAATTGATATGAACACAACCAGACCCGATTACGGAGATAGGGCCTGTAATAATTTTATGGGACTTTACAATACCCACAAACCGAACAATCAAAGCTAATCGACCTGACATCGTGATTAGAGACAAAATGTGCCTCCTTATTGACATGGCAGTCCCTGCAGACTGCAATGTAGCTTTGGAGATCTTCAAAAAACTATCAAAATACAAGAACCGTGAAATTGAATTCTCAAAAAATGTGGTACATGAGATCAACAACAATTCCTGTTGTAGTTTGAAGGGATTCTTGGTAGCTCATGCCTTAAAGAATTACATGAGGGGCTTTATCTATGTAAAATATGTTTTTTTTAATTGCTCAGTGGAAAATGTCATAATGCCATTTCTAACCTTGGGTCTCTAGTTGGGATCTGGAATGAAATAAATATATACCAGAAATCAAAGGAAATAAGGCAACAACAACAACAACAATAATAATAATTCTTCAAAGTAAATTCTTACCTTACCTTTCTTGAGTTAATAGTGAGAGGGAAAAATCTCCCGTCATCATTCATTCTCGATCGAAGGGTCAAAATTTTAATAGCTGATAATCAGAAACTTGGTCATTCACCACATCTATCCAATAACAATTTATAAACAACCTCTTGTCTTGTAATTTTTGTAATCTTATAATTTTGAATGTTTCTTTCTAAATGTAAAAATTTATGGTATTTGAGAAGTATTAATATGTACTTCAGAACAATAGATTTATATATAAAAAAAGGATTCAATTGGCGTTTTTCAATTTTTGACAAGCGGCGTTAGAAATTCAGTATCGATTTTTACGTTTGTATATATTCAATAATGAGTTATTGCCCTTAGATTGTTATTGCGAAAAATTAATCTAAGGGCAATAACTCTTGTAAAATTTTATTGCAGTTCCTTCCCTTGGATCAGGGTTAAATTTAAAGAAAAATTTGAATTTTCATGTCTTTGTAAATTTAATTATGAGCCGAACATCATTAAAATTAGGTTATTGAGAAAGATAAAAGAACGCATCCACAGACAGAGAATCAGAAACACAACCACAAAACCACTGATTGTATATGTGTGTGTTCATGCGTGTGTGTGGGTGTCTGTGTGTGGAGATTTTTTACAAAGACTAACCTAGTTTGGAACAAGGCCAACGTCTTTCTCATAACGAAGCGGAATTATGCTGAAAAGAAAAAAAAGAATGTATAAGTCTTAGACTTTAGGGGATCTTCTATTTTTTTGATGATAATTCTCAAAATGTCTCCGCTCTTTCAAGCTATGCTTAACTTCTTTTATTACTTAGACATTTTGGTGTTTACTATTCATTAAATCAGCTTTTAACATAGACATTTCTGAGAAGATCGTTTAGTCTGCTTTCTGTATGAAAAAAATATTGGAAGGCAGAGAGAGAGGAAAGTGAATTCTGTTTGACTCGCTTTCCTATCGACAGGCCATTTTTTTAAAGAAAATTATGTAAAAAATTATATAGTTATAAACATTAACACATAATATATATTTCCAAAGATTCGCGAAAAATTGAGCATACCATGGTGAAAAAAAATGTCCAAAACTTAATAAACACAAAATTCTATCTTTAAAACCTTAATGTTATTGTTAAGAGGAAAGGCCAAAAGATTTTTTATTATTAATATTATATTTTTAGTCCTTTTTAGAATCTTCAAAACTTTGTTTAAAAAAAATTGTTTTTCTTGCGTCAGCGCTTGACCATAAATTAGTCTGGGAAATTTGAGCCTCGTTTTGCGGTGAAAACCACATTGATTTGGAAATTCTTACAAAAATCAAATAATTGTCAGATTTTTAATGACATTTTCAGGATTTATTCACACAGAATTATTTTAGAAATGTTTCCTTTAGAAAATCTTGGTAAAAATATTTTTCTTTTTACATCTCTTATATCCAACTTATTAAATTGAATAAATTTAATTTTTGCAGGGCTTATTAATTATAAGGACAAGATTTTATAGAATCTAAATCGTATTTTTCTAAATGTAAAATACGTCCCCTAGTTACCAAGAATCTATTCTGAATCGTAAAATAAAAAATGCAATAAAACTAAGATATTATTTAATTAGAAAAGTTTTTCGTTGCTTTTATCAATACTATATATATTAAAGACACTATTGTCTTATGAAAAATTATTTTTTTAATGAATAAGGAATTTGTACAAGAAAAAAATTTAATTATAATAATTTATAAAGTTATAAATCCTTTAAAATTCTGTATTAATTTGCATCGGTAAGTAACATTGTTATTAAGTAAAAATTTATTAATATTAAATGGAAACGCTTAGTACAATTTAGCGGCCTCAGTATTTAAAAAGAATTTTGATTTCCTTTGTGTGTCTATAAAGTTGCTGATTTTTGTAAATACGGGCGTCCATACACGACATTATCGGTAAAATGTCATCTATAGTAAATTTAAAGCTGTAGTACCTAAAATTCAATAAAATAGATTATTTAGAATTTTTTTCTTAAATTTTTAAGTTTACTGGCTAGTCAAAAAATTATATAATAGCTTTAGGCTTTTCTAGTACATTTCGATAATTTTTACACACATTATGTCCAAAAACTAAAGGAAATATTCACACGAAGCAATTTATTGTGGGGTGGGCTTTGATAATCATTTATAGGAATTCATCGCGTCTAGAAACGGCTGTCCAGAAAGCACTGGACGGCCGTTTCGTCCTATATTTGGGACATATCAGCAATGCACATCTATTACCGAGAATCGAACCCGGACCGTTACGATACAACGAAAGCGTCATACATGTGATATATTTCAAAACAATGTTGAGTAACAGAATGATAAAATGGAGAAAATATGTAACGCTTTTCGTCCATTAAAAATGACTCCATTAGACTAAAATAATAATTGATGGAATTATATATATATATATATATATATATATATAAAATAAAAAGGCTTAAACACTAATATTCCATGGTTATAATTTATTACATTGGAATCGTAATTACGATCCAATTCATCAGACCTACAAATTCAATATATATATACACTGCGTGCCAAATTATTATCAAGATAATTTTTTTTATAATGTCAAAAACCGTCCAATCAATTCACACAACATTTTCACACAATGTTGGCAACACTGACCTGCGCAATCATTGAAATTTTCGGCCTAATGTGCGCAAGGGAAACAAACTGGCGCCATATTTGTTATCAGTACGGTCATTTGAGCGTGCCAAATTATTAGAAAGGTTTAGTAAAATTCCCAGAATTGAGCACACAAAACGTTTATTAATGTTGCACTTGAATGTTTATGATCAAAAGAAGCGGATAAATAAGATAATCAATCAAATAATAACAGATTCAAACAAAGGCACAGTTTTAAACAAATTAATAGGGAATGTGCTTTCCCTGTTTTGAAATCACTTGAAGAAGTCGACGATCCATAGGATTTGTTAATTGTAGGATGTCATTTGCTGTAATGCCACGAGATATGTCAAGAATTGCTTCCCACAACTCAGCGTTGCTCCTGAATTGTCGTCCGTTGGCGTACAGTCTTCGCTTCATGATGCTCCAAAGGTTTTCGATTGGGTTCAAATCCGGAGAATTTGCTGGCCACTTCATTTTTCGAGGTCCATCGAAGCCTAACTGTTTCAAATATTCAGTAGTTTTGTGAGCAGCATGTGAGGGAGCATTATCTTGCATAAAAACAATGGCCCTTCTGAAGGCAACTCTTTGCCTTTTCATCCACGATTCAAGATGCTCCTTCATAAACGCTATGTATGCATCAGCAGTCATTTTGACGCCATCTGGTACTCTCCATAGACCCACTAATGTTTTTCCAATAATACCACCCCAGATCATTATGCCTCCACCGCCTTGGTGGCGTCTCAAACGCTGATGGCGATTCTGTCCGTTCATTACCCAGATTTTGCACCATCTATCTGGCCCATCAAGTGTTGCTTGAGTTTCGTCTGTGAACAAAACTTTAGAGAAGTCAATCTTCATATTGTCCTCGGCCCATTTCAATCGATTTTGAATGTGATTTCTCGTCAACGGAGGCTTCCATACAGGTTTGACTGTTGTTGCTATTTCCCTCAGATACCAACACTGAGTACTTTTAGACGCACTAGGATCCCCAATGCGACTGAAAAGCTCTTGGCTGGTAAATCCAGGGTTCTTTGTGGCCCCTCGTTTAAGTCGTGACATGAGACGACGTGAAATAACCCTTGGCTTTCCTTTATCTGCCCTTTTGCGTACTTGTGTAGGGTTGGCGGTGAACTTTTTCGCTGTTTGATGACACCTCCCTATCATTTTAGAAATTTCTAGGGTTGATTTACCTTTTGAGAGTTTTGAGGTGACAGTTTTCTTTTTAGCATTACTTAAACTGCTTTTATGGCCCATCTTTTTACTAAATTATATACACTTTTCTAATAATTTGGCACGCTCAAATGACCGTGCTGAAAACAAATATGGCGTCAGTTTGATTACATTGCGTAGATCAGGTCGAAAATTTCAGTGATTGCGCAGGTCAGTGTTGCCAACATTATGTGTAAATTTTGTGTGAATTGATTGGACCGTTTTTGAAATATTATAAAAAAAGTTATCTAGATAATAATTTGGCACGCAATGTATATATATATATATATATATATATATATATATATATATATATATATATATATATCAACATGTTTCATTAAATAATATACACAAGTGTTGTCTATTTATTTTTGTAAATTCTTTTCATAACGTCTGATAATAACATTATCATTAAACGAAGAAAAAATCACAATATTGATCCATATTTTTTAATCCAATCTAAGCTTTCGGCTTACATAAGCCATCATCAAAGATGAATCAATATTGTGATTTTCTTTCTTCGTTTAATGATAATGTTATTAAGCTTATCAGACGTTATGAAAAGAATTTACATAAAATAAATAGAGAACATTTGTCTATATTATTTAATGCAAACATGTATGAATGAAAAAATGCTGCCTAAATACACACAATACATACATATATATATATATATATATATATATATATATATATATATGTGTGTGTGTGTGTGTTTGTGTGTTTTAATAGTAGTACACGCTTGGAAAACATCGGATAGCTCAACTTGCAGATATGTCGGTACCCGAAGAAAAAATTGGAAAAGATAAAATAAAGAACTAAAAACATCAGAACAAGACGTAACAAAATCGCCAATCGCCAAAACACGAAGCTAACAGTGACACCCTTTTGAAATGGGAAATATTTTAAAAAAATGCCATAAATATAAGGCAGGGGACAGGTTTTGTTCGTTATGTATGGAGGAAAAATTAGCTATCGTTACCTATAAGGAACCTAAAAATTTATTAAGTCTACCATTGGAGATTCTAAATATGTGTAGGCATAGAAAAGCCTGGTTATTAGAATAGAGGCTTTGTTTTTTTTTCTCTTCTTCTGTCACGTGTTTTTTTTTTCTTCTTCTGTCACGTGGTTTTGATGCTTATTAGTTTTTTATGTTTTTAATGGTTTTATCAATAAATACTGTTCCGTCATTTCCTTTTTTAGCCAGTTTACCCTGAAGATCCATTCAGGTGAAACCTAGGTAGGTTTGCTTGGCTTAGGATTTATTCTAGTGTATATATATATATATATATATATATATATATATGTATGTATGTATGTATGTATTAGGTACCTCCCATAAAAAAGATTACTAAGGTTTAAAATAAAAATTATTTCTTGAAACTTTTATTTTAGTTTTAATTTCAAGCTAATAGATTAAATTTAATATTTCCAATAAGCAAAATGTATTTCCCAAACTAATTGAAATTGATTGAAAGGAATTTTTGTTTTTTCGCTAAAATAGCTGATTAGCGCTTTTTTAAAAAAGACAGGACACAACGGGTATTAAACCTGTGCGGCACACTTCTTATAGAACTGCATCCGTCAGAAGGCAGAATCTTCCGCTACAAGCAGGCGACCAACAGCAATAAAAATTGGAGCACAATTCGCTACAAGTTTCAACATTTTTATGTATTTTTCCTCATCATGTAAATACTGAAGGCGGCAAATTTGCAATCTCCTGTGATTACTAAGGTGTCCATTCGTGAATCTTCCAACATTTAAATCTTAAAATGCCATAAAAAGCAATTTCCTTAAACTTCTTGATTAGGGTTACATGCGACAGGAAGTTTGGAGAAACATAATCGTCCCCGTCCTTAACCCTTTCAGCCATGCGGTCCTGAACAATTTTAACCCATCTGCCTGAGCTCCTGAGTCAGATTAAGCAAAGAATTGCTATGTAATGTTTCACAGTAGATATAAAAATAGTTACAAGTGTTTACCCACCGTTCAACCGGTGGCTGGGCACTACATCATTTTTCACTACCACCGGTAAAGCGGTGGTCAGGGGTCAAAGGTTTAAACATCTGAACCTGTTCGGCACAATTATAAAAGAACTGCATCCGTCAGAATGCAGAGCCTTCCGCTACAAGCAGGTGGCTGAGAACAATAAAAATTGGAGCGCAAATCGCTACAAGCTTCATTGTATTTTTTAATGTATTTTTCTTTCTCATATAAATACTGAGGGCTACAAATTTGCTGTCTCCTGTGATTACTAACGTGTCTTTTCGTGAATCTTCCAACTTTCAAATCTTGAATTGCCAAAAAAAAAAAAAAAAAAATAAATAAATAATAATAATAATAAAATATACAAAGCAGTTTCCTTGAACTTTCTTTTCTTTTTTCTTTTTTGCATTATTCAAAAGATCGATTGAAACGTTGTACCACCAATTGCTTTTGCTCATTCTATGTTTGTAGGACGATCTCTGGGAAAAATTCTTCGAATTTCTAAATCCGCTCTTAGAAGCTGCCGCAGTGTTTTCCTAATTATATCCAGGTCTTCTGTTACCGGTTGCATAATTACTTTCGATCTTGAACGCACCAGTGTTCATACTTTGTTGCCAACTGCACCCGTTCTCTTTGCCCTGGGCTCCCCACTTTTATGCGTATGCACATCTTTCATGAAGCGCCTGCACCTATTCAAAAGCAAGCGGAGCAAAAGATGAGCGAGTAAACGAGAACTGCGCAGCGAAAGGAACACTAGCTGTGCATAACAGGTATGCATAAAAGATAAAAGGGCAGAAGAAGTGCATTTAGCGACAAGACGCTGGATGTCGAATAAGGACACGCCCATAATAGATACGCAAATTCGTAGAGCTTTCCCTATTTCTATTTATTTGTCTTTACAAAATATATGCATAGGCACATACAAACATACACGCATGAACACACATCATCTGATGGTCGCTCCTTGTCGTGGAAAAGGGGTTTGCGTAGTCCAATGATTCTGAGAGTGATGCCGTCGGGAGTTCTAAGCTCATGGTATGGCCAGCCTTGACGACAAGGTTGAAGACGAGGACCCAGATTAAGCGCGACCATCTCCCAAAATCCCAAACGGTTGAACAATCGGATGATGATTGTAACAGATCTCAACGATTGGGCCAGCGAATGAAGTGGGCTACGCATGACGGATATGCTACAGAAGGCGTCATTCGAAATTATAACAGAGTCAGCGGCAATCCGTTGCACATTATGCATTTCTCATTCCATGTGTGCTGCAGAAAAAGGTTAATGAAATCAAGTGTGGGATTCATTTCATGGCAAGTTGAGGTCCACCTTAAAGAAATTCACAATTTCGGCACTTCTACTCATAATAGATAAAGAAAAAATGCTACAGTGATGAAGCAGCTACATTGGAGAACTCTTCTACGACAATAGAAGAGAAAAACCTACAATATATAAAAATATGGTAAGACAGAAGTATTAAAATTTGAGGGAAGATCAGCACTGGTTAAGATGTATCGGAACAAAGCTGTAGGACCAGATGAGATTTTAATTACATTAACCTTAAACGATATGGAGCTCAATAAGTTTACTGAAATAGTAAATGAAATATGTGACAACGGCTAAATACCCGAATACCTCAAATTCTACATCCTTATAGTTAACAGTCCTTTCTTCTTGCTTTCCTTTACTAAGAATCATACATTCCACATCCTTACAGTTAATATTCCTTTCTTCTTTCTTTCCTTTAATAAAGACCGCGCATTCTACACCATTACAGTTTACAGTTATTTCTTCTTTCTTTTCTTTACTAAGAATCATACATTCTACATCCTTATAGTTAATAGTCCTTTCTTCTTGCTTTTCTTTAATAAAGACCACGCATTCTACACCCTTACAGTTAACAGTCCCTTCTTCTTGCTTTCCTTTGCTAAGAATCATACATTCTATATCCTAATAGTTAATAGTCCTTTCTTCTTACTTTCCTTTAATAACGGCTGCTTGTTCTACATCCTTACAATTAACAGCCCGTTCTCCTTGCTTTCCTTTAATAAAGACCGCGCATTCTACATCCTTACAGTTAACAGTCCTTTCTTCTTGCTATCTTTATGACTTTTTCTAAGACTTCTTCCTATTTTCTTTCCGTGTCTTCCATCAATATATCGTATCTTATGCTGTAAAGATTATTCACACCCATATTAAATTTGGGTAGGTCTTCTAGCCCCATTGACAGTCGTCTCGCTATATGTTAAATAATTTAGGGAAACAAAACTCATCCTTGGGTGATTCCTGTTTCTATTTTTCTGTATTCATTCTCGATCTGCACGCTGCTTGTTTGTTGTTGGCAGAAGCCTCGTATAAATGAAGCATCACTAGAATTTCAAGCAGGTCTTTGAGTCGGGCCTTATCAAATGCTTTTGGGTCGTCCATGAAACATGTGTATAGGTCTTTCGGCATTTATATTTATCACACTTAATCAAAAGATTTCTTGTTCCAGTGTCTTAAACAAATCCACACTGTTTTTTGTATCTATTTCCGGTAAAATTCTTTTACAAGCTCTATGCATTACACATTTGATCAGTTTAGCTATGCGGCTCATTCACTTAATGAGTTTGCATCGCTGTTAAGATAGCTTCTTGACAGCGATGAAAAGAAGTCAAGACTATTAACTGTAAGAATGCAGAATGCATGGTTGTTAGTAAAGGAAAGCAAGAAGAAAGGACTGTTAACTATAAGAAGATATAATATATGATTATTATTTGTGTAGTGTAGTAACGGATGTCTGAAAATCTGACACGGAAATCCAAATACGCCCACAAGTTGCGCATACTCATGCGCACATATGTGTAATTTTCGTTATCAACAATGGAAAGATTGCTGAACTGTAACATCGGTCCTCCTATATGGAACTGATGCTGGACAACCTCTCACCGACGAAGAAATATCTTGAGTCAACAGAAATTGTGTTTTGCTGAAGGATGCTGAGAATATAGAACACATGATCAACGAAATGAACTCAAGGAAAAAGGAAACAAGAAAACTTATGCGTTAAACCGGAAAGAATTGGTTGATATTTCTGGGACACTTAATGAGGAAAGATGGCTTGGAGAATTTGACACTCACAGGACATACTGAAGGCAAGTAGAACAGAGATTAGCAGCTTTTTATGTATCAGCCCTTGTTGGGTTAATTAATGTCGAATTTTGTCTGGAGCGGCCCGTATGGAACATACTCACTACTTATTAGTAATAATCTACCAAACTAGAGTTGGTAGCCATTATCCAAGACCGAGGTGATTCCTAGCAAATGGATTCAAAGAGCTGAACCAATCACATGTTTTGGGTTCATATAAAGATTAGTGTTTAACAAAACTGTAAAAGAACAGAATGTATGGATATTATCCAAAGAGACAGCCCAAAACGGAATTTACATCAAACTAAAGCAGATGGAGGTAGCTGGGAAGTGTTAAAACAAAGAAACGGAAAATGTAATACAGAAATCCGAAGGTGAAGTGGAACAGTGAAAGAGGACTTCCAGAAACTAAACAAAGTATTAATATATAGGAAAATATTGTTTCAAAATAAAAATAAAAAGTGTTGAACTGCTATGTAATAACTAATCCCCTATATGGCAGTGAAAGAATATCATGAACTGAACAAGTGAGTAACGAGGTAGTCTTAAAAATAGGGATATGAAAACATATATTTGCAATAAAAATGTAGACCCAATCAGCAAAAGATATGGGGACAAGATATAGAGACGGCAAGAGAAGCAGAGAGAGTGAGAGAGAGAGAGAGAGAGACAGAGACAGAGACAGAGACAGAGAGAGAGACAGAGACAGAGACAGAGACATAGACACAGAGAGAGAGAGAGAGAGAGAGAGAGAGAGAGAGAGAGAGAGAGAAAAAACAGCGTGTAAACTACATTTTTTTAATCGTTTCACCCCAAGCAAGGGAATAATGTCACTAAGACACAATGCCGTTACGGGGAGGGAAAGAGAATGATAAAACTTTAGTAAGGATAAGTAAAGAAAAGACAAAAAAAGGAACAGGTTTCAGGAAAACAGATGATAGCGATTGAAGTTGCATTTAAATTTTTGAAGATTGTAGTTGACAGGGAAGCAAGAAATCGGAAGGGATTTCCACAGGTGAGAAGGTTTGGTTTGGTTCGTTTACGGCATATCAACACCTCAGTGGGTTATTTAATGGTAACAAGATTTTTATTGCTGGTAATATTTTTTTTATTTATCTATCTATCTATCTATCTATCTATCTATCTATCTATCTATCTATCTCAGTATATATTGGTTTGGTTTGTTTTGTTTTACGGCATATCAACCTCAGTGGGTTATTTAATGCTGACAAGATTTTTATTGCTGGTAATATTTTTTTAAAAAAAGTATTGTTGGTAATATTTTTTTCCAAAAATGTACTGCTGGTGATAATGTATTGCTGATAATGTATTGCTGGCAATAATTCTTACGAAAAAGCATTGCCGACATTAAAACCTATTTTTATACCTTCACAGTGCCTTGACCCCAGTTTGGGGGTTAACCACTTGCCCACAGCTGGGACTCCAACAGGTGCCGCCACCCTTGGTCAAGGTGAACCTGGGAACACCAGCAATCAAGAGGTGGTTCACACTCCTCAAAACCTCCTGATCAGAGGCCTTGCTGTTGGATGTCGTTTATCGTCTTACCCAGGTCGGACAGGTGATAAGTGCGAGAAAAATTACTAGAACAGAAGTGGCGGTTGCATCTAAATCACTCAACAGCAAAACGGATGGGACCTAGATGCCAATCTAGTAGCACGTTTATATTCATGTAGTTGAGGCACTATAGAAAAGAGCTCATCAGAACAATTGCCATGAAAATATTTGTAGAAAAGACAGAGGGAAACCGCATCACGTTGGTGAGAAAGTGAGTGAATTCGAGATGTCTGGTCAGGATTGATTGGATTGCAGATCCTTCTTTGGATTTTCTCAAGAATCTCGAGATGCATAACAGGAGCACCTGACCAGATATGTCAGCGATATTCACAATGCACGAGTTTGTATGAATGAAAAGCAGAAAGGGAACAAATGACAGAAAGTTGTGGAAAGCAAGAGAAAACAAGTCAGTCTGTTTAGGCTTGCTACTACCCATCCATTCTCACCTTCTTCCCTTTCTTTTCCATAACCTACCTCTATCTTATCTGTTTAAAAGTGATTGTCCACCCGTCATTTTTCTCCTTCTCTCATATCTTCTCTCTTGCTTCCCCACCCCGTCAATCTAATATGTATGTCCGGTGTATTGTCTCCATTTACTAAGAGACTTTGGTCTGAAGAGTGAATATTTCGATATTCACGAAATAAATTATAACCAAAACTGAATATTTAAGGCTTGATTATTATTATTATTATTATTATTATTATTATTATTATTATTATTATTATGCTCTGTAGTCTACATTGAGTTCTCTCTGGATTAATATCCTCCTTGGAATTATCCCTTACAGTCACAAACTGGTAATTCTCATATATATATATATATATATATATATTGATAATATTAGTGGTCAATATATATATTGAATTAGTGGTCAATATATATATATATATATATATATATATATATATATATATATATATATAAATTTCCAAGAGGATAGAATCCAGGTAGAGTTCAATGTCCCGGACGGAGCAAGAATATAATATAAAAGACACAAACACTAATATTCTATGGTTATAATTTATTCCATGGTTATATCTACAGACCTACAAATTCAAAAAGAAAAATTTTGAATTTGTAGGTTTGATGAATTGGATCGTGATTACGACCCCAATGTAATAAATTATAACCATGGAATATTAGTGTTTGAGCCTACACACACACACACACACACACACACACACACACATATATATATATATATATATATATATATATATATATATATATATATATAATTATTTATTCGAAAATTATAACATGCTTATTTTATGTTATATATAAAATCACTACAAAAATATTATTTTGTTTCAACACCTGTGGTGTCTTATCAAGTGATGATGTTGAATATAGAATAAAGGGTTTTAAAAGGTTCAAACCAATTAACCACCCCTTCCAAAGGGAAACGCTGTTACATAAGCTGGAATAACCAATCAAAATACAAGAGGACTTGACAACGAACTAAGGTTATAATAACTATTTAATGCCTTAATGTTGGGGTTAGACTAAAATAGAATTTATTCTAACTAATAAGTATTAAATTATACGATAACATTTGAAATTAAAAATTAAAAATTACCCATTTTAAAATTTAAATTTAATCTCTATTAAGTTTTAAAATTACTGAGGAAAAATATATATCTTATTCTATTTATTTTGTTTTTATAGAAATGAAGTTTGAATGAACGTTAATATCAACTGTTGTTCTGAGCTTCTTGACAACATAGATACATTTGAATTCTAAATATAGGTCGGGGAGGATGACATCTTGCAAAAGACAATGCATACACAATCAGATTATAATACATAAGCACGCAGACATATTTAGATATATACACACAAAAAGTGACGAGACAGGAAATATCTCCAAGACGCTTTACAATTATATATATATATATATATATATATATATATATATATATATGTGTGTGTGTGTGTGTGTGTGTGTGTGTGTGTGTGTGTGTGTGTGTGTGTGTGTACTTGAATATAAGAGTTGCGTAAAAAGCGCAAAAGTAGTACGGGAAGTGCTCAATGCAAAATGTGAATACATGGAATATAAAGCTGTCACATTGAATATAATTATAAACTTTTCTGCATACGACCCCCACCCCCGTCCCCCAACAAATGGTTAACCTTACATGTCTGGTTGGTTCTTTCTTTTGCCACCTGAGGACTGCCTGAAACTGATAGTAGCTGGGGGTGGGGGTTGTTTAGGTGTGTAGAAAAATTTATTAATATACATACATGATGGCAAGTCGATTCGTTAAAAGATTATGGCCATAGCTGACACATTTGACCAAATATTTTTAGTTCCAGTGAAAAACGACAATGACTTTTGAAACCAGCAAAGTGACTTGAAAAACGTATTCCAGATATGTGCAACTGAGTTGTTCTTTACAGGGCCTGGCCTGTTTTGGAAATTCTGTACAGCTTGGGTTTTCATTGACGAGTGAGATTGGCGCGGTTTCTGCAGAAATTTTGATACACCCAGCATGTTAAGTTATTTCAGTTTAGTACTGATTGTAATATGACTCTTCTTGAGGTTAACGAGGCCTGCATTAGAGAGACATGCTCTGCCATATTTATCACATATAAATTGATAGATTGCTTGACATTTGTCCAACTCATTGCATGTTCTTGGACAATCTTACTGTGTTCTTGAATTGTCTGCCACTTCTTACTTCGATCACAAGCAGCAGTTTCCAGCTCGGTATTTTTACTCCCCAATGTTCTCTTCTCAAGTTTATAATTTTCACAATATCATCAATTACACATTTAACCATCAAACTGCTGCTGATGTCAATTCATAATAGTACGCAGTTATCAGTGACGTAAGCACAGTTTCAAAGTTGATATTTTAAAAGCTAAGAACACATAACACTGGTCAGGACGTTTTTTGGTGCCAAGAAACAAAAACACGTTTTTAAGCTAATTTGATGGTGCTGATTTCGAAAATGACTTTAGTTTTCAATGTTTAGCTGCCGTTTTTGCTCTACTGAAAATGCTCATCTTCGGAAAAAAAGATCAATTTACGATCTTGGCTGATCGCAAAATTTAGTTAATAAAGGTCGGAAAAACCCATCAATTTTCAGGTAGGTCGAGCAATTTATGTCAGCCACCTGAAATATTTTTATAAGAAAAAAGTGTCTTTGAGTCAAAAATATTAAAATAGAAGTA
>CAHIKZ030005000.1:907500-945000 GCA_903632075.3 Acanthosepion pharaonis
CGTCAGAGGCTATTTCTCTGTTTCAATTTCGGCAATTTAATTTAAAAAACAGACAGTAGGTTTTAATTAAAAAAAAAAAAAATGAAAGAAAAATGGGGAAAATATGATAGACGCAAACTGCTTTTATTGTACCTGTATTTCCAAAGGCACGTTGAAGTGATGCAAAGGATATTCTCAAACCGAGTTCGAATTCAGTGTTAGTTTCATGCGTTCACTTTCGCACAGATGCAAGCACCCATCTCCTCCCCATCTCTCCACAGGTTTTAAATAACAGGGCAGACTTAGGTCTCAACCAGTCTTTGAGAAGGAAAACCTTGCTCAAAACCGTGGAGGAGGCAACAGGTAACCACTACACTATCTTTCTCAAGAAGTTATTATAATTTCACCTTCTATGTTCCGCGTCGCTTCAAGATATAGGCGATTATGGCTCTTCACAACTTCCTATCCCTTTACACTATTTACATTGTTCGGACTATTGTCCTTGTTTTTATTGTCATATTCGCGACGTTTCACCCTTTCTACTCTCCGGCTTTCTTCAGGTGATTTACGTTGGAATTTTGAACCGAATCCTGTATTTCGTCCACCGTGCTATTTCGCCCACATAGCCCAGTGGATAAAAGCGTTGGTTAAAGTAATCCAGCGACTTGACCCAAAGAGTTGCGAGTTCAATACCAGGCCACAGCAGAGTTGAACAAGAACTTTGGAGGGTTGATTTATTAAAGGGAAATAACTGAAATTGGGATATCCAGAAAAGTCATGGCACGTGGAACTAGAACAGTCTGTCACGGTGGACAAAATAAAGAGTTAGGTTCGAAATTCCAAAGTATATCACCTGAAGAAGGACGGAGTATACAACGGCCGAAACGTCGTGGATATGATAATAAAGATGAGGACAATACTCCGGACAATGTAAATAATGTAAATAGTTACAAGACCTCATCTCAGATATATAGACAAATATCCTTGTCCCTTGCGTTTCTTCGTAGTTTTTCTTTGCTAAACCTCCGACCCCTCGTTCCGCCATCCAGTAACACAAGCTCGTCACGTTAGTGGCTGGTTACCTTCCTATATCATTCTTGTCCCCAATATGTTCTGTCTGTGTCAAGTCTTCCAAGGAATTTCAGCTGTTTTTCCCCTGATTCGGAGTATAGTTGTTCTTTCTGTTACCATTATCTTTGAAACTTTCTTGTTGCTTACTCGCTCTGTGCATAGAATTTTCAGTATCCTCTAAAAATGGAACAAGAAGATGTAGAGAGCTGTGAAATTGTGCGTCCCGAGGGACATGATATTAAAAACATTTCCAAAATGTAGGTGGCCATTATGTACGATCATATTTTAAAATATATGTCTCCATGGGAACTTGTAATTATTAAAAAATTTTTGGCGTTCAAAACTTAGAAGAAGCATTATGGCGTCAAAATTTAAACGGAAATTGCAAAATTTATATTAAGTCTAGGCAGCCTTCCCTCTATAAGCAGAAAAAATGGTTGCTCGGTCTAAATGTAGTCTGTGATTTATACGTCTGATTCTCTGGTAGTAAAGTTGCCTCCCTGTGTCTTTTCTATAAATATCAGGTCATCCCATAAGTTCTCTCCGAATTTTAACTTTTTGTTAAAATGAACGAAATTTAAAAAGTATTTTATAATGTCTAACGGAGCTGAACATTATTTTTATGTTTAGATGCATTTAAACTGATCAAATTTTATTTCAGAGAACAATAAAATTAAATTTTGTTTGATTAAATCCCTGCTAACATGGAAGTACCCAAGAATCATTTGAGGCACATAATGCTTTATGAGTTCAAGAAAGGAAACTCAGCAGCCGAAGCGGCTAGAAACATTCACTCAGTTTATAGAGAGGAATGTGTGAATGAAAGAACTTGCAGAAGATGGTTTGCAAAATTCAGAGGTGGAGATTTCACCCATGAAGATGAATATCGAACCAGACGTCCAGTTGAGTTTGATGAAAAGCTTCTTGAAGCAGCCCTTGAAGAAAATCCTGCCTTATCAGTTGAGGAATTGTCAGTGGTTCTCAGTTCAAACCATACAACTGTTCATCGTCATCTTCAACAACTTGGAAAAGTTCCTAAACTTGGGAAATGGGTGCCTCGTGAATTTTCTGAAAACAACCTCAAATTCTCGCCAAATTGTTTCACTTATTTTGGATAGACTTGTGACTGGCGACGAAAAATGGATCTTTTGTCGAAATGTTAAGCGTCGTAGACAGTGGCTTGGTAAAGGCGAAAGACCCCAGCCACAGCTGAGAAGGGAACTTCATGGGCAAAAGGTTCTTCTTTCAATCTGGTGGGATCGCCAAGGAATAATCCACTTTGAATTCTTACCACCTAATGCAACAATTAATGCTCAAATATACTGTCAGCAATTAGAGCGTTTGAACCAAGCTTTGAGAAAAAAAAAACTGCTTTAGTGAATCGAAAAGAGGTGATGTTTCATCAGGACAATGCGGACCCCACACAGCAAGAATCACGTCACAAAAGATCGAAGAACTTGGTTGGGAGAAAATTCCTCATCCACCTTATTCCCCCGATCTTGCTCCTTCAGACTACCATTTGTTTTGTAGCTTACAGAATCATTTGGAAGAAACAGCTTTTGTAACACAGGAAGCGGTTAAAACTGACATCTGTGAGTTCTTCGAATCAAAGCCAAAAGAATTTTACAGTAATGGAATTAGTAAGCTTGTTAATAGATGGAAGGAAGTCATAGATAATCAGGGAAAATACATTGTTGATTGAATCTGTAATTAAATGTAACATTTGGTCACTTGTTTTTTTTATTCAAAATTCGGACAAAACTTATGGGATGACCTGATACTTTCCTTGCAATTATTCGAATGAGCTCTTCGCTATGGCACCTAGATGTTTCATCGATATACAGTAGAGTTAGCTCGATGTAACTGTAAGTTCATAATCTACTATAATGTAGTTTCCCGGTGTCTTTTCTATAAATACTTTCATGGTAAATATTTTGATGTTATTTTCTCTATGGCATCTAGAATTTATGAATTTAAACGTACCACTAGATTGGCGCCAAGATTTCGTCATTTTACAGTTGAAAAGGTTAGATATAACCGTAAGCTCTATGCTAACAGCTTCTTTTTGTTGTACTTCCCGTGTGTGGAACTTCCGTCCGGCTCCATGTTTACCAGTCAACTTCAAAAATTTAAATGCAATGTCAGTTTACTCTCCTCCTCCTGATTACTCTTCTTCTGTACTCGCTCCTTCATCTTCATCATTATCATCATCATCATCATAAAAACTGTTTCGATTTGGGATCATGAATTAACATGTTCTCTCATCTTCGGTGGCATTGTATACTGATTCGGAAATATTTTGGTAGCCTTCTCCGTTCTCTGCGAGTTTGCGGATTCGTTGCAGATCTTCCCTTGATTGTAAACTTCTCCAAATGAAAAGTAGGGATTGTCTGTCTTGTTCTTTGAATGTCTCGGTTCAGCGTTGTGACTATGGTGGTTCTTGGATGACTTCTGAACTTTTTGAAGTCAGTCTTTTCAAAGCAAAACCCCATGGCTTTGTTAGCTGGGCATTTTGAATCCATTCGCAAAATATGTCCAACAAGTTTCCATCTTGCTTTCAAAATGAACAATCATGACGTTGGAAGTTCAATAGCATTTTCCGAATATTGTCTTTCTCAATATGCAAACGTCTTAAATAAATAATTACTGCGTAGCAGTAACTGGAGCAGCCATTACCTACTCCGCAGTGGTGCTTCTGTTTTCTAATTCTTCCGCTCCCATTCTGGCTCTATTGTAGTGTATATGAAAGAGTCTTCTGTTTAAATCATTTACAGTAATATATATATATATATATATATATATATATATATATATATATATATATATATATATATAATAAATGAAATAGTTAACATTAAAGTCAACACTAGAGGCAAAATTTTGTTTCTTGCTAGACGCAATCGTCAGGCGTCTAGCATGAAAAACAGCCTGTGTTGAATTCAATGTTCACTTTTATATTTATATTTACATACACTCAATCTCTGATATTGAGCATAAATATAGCACACCTTAAAACTATATTTATTCATATATATATATATATATATATATATATATATATATATATATATATATATTGATTTTATAAGCGTTGTTGTTTAGATGTGGCACAAGGCCGAAAGTATCGGGCAGCCAATGGGGACCGTACTCACTATTCAGTCGTAACTATTTAGCGAGTCAAGCTTGCTAACCATTACACCACGCCAACACACACGCCAACACACACACACACACACACACACACACACACACATATATATATATATATATTGCTACACAGGCATTTCTTTGGCTGGAATATTTGAGTCTACGGTAAAATGGACCTTAGCTATACATTTGAAATTAAACCAGTTTGATACGTTTCATTATTTTCGAAATTGTATATTTCCTATATGGCATTTCATAATATTGTTTCCCTTCGGGTTATTGTCGATCATGGCTCTCTACAATTTCCTGTCCTTTGTAGCTCTAAGCAAAGCTAGTCCTTTTGCTATCTCCCTCAAACTCTGTTCTGCCATTCATTTACACAAGCTCGTGAGGTAGGTTATGCACTGTTTTCCTGTCCTTCTTGCCTTGAATATATCCTATGAGTGTCAAATTTTCCCAGCTCTCTTTCCTCATGTGACCTAGAAATTTAAACAGTCTCTTTCTGGTGTTTATAGTGTTTATAGTTTGCTTTATGGTCAAATTCAAGTATTGACTTTTTTTGCATTAAATTATAGTTTGTTTCAAATGTGTTATCATTAAGAAGTGGGGGGGGGATGAATTGGCTGCAGATCCGTCCAACCGTCGCCTCGGAGTCTCTGTGTCCAGCTGGGACTGAAGACGGAAAGTTTTAAATGTCGGCCTGAATCAAAGATATAGAGAGAAAAAAAAAAGAAGGAAAAACAATGAATAAAAAAGCCACAAAAATCCTTACAAAAAATGATAAAAACACACTCACAAACACATATTCTTGACACACACGCACACACTAACTCATCTTCCCACAGTCAGTGAAAATTCATTTTTTTGTTTTATATATAATCATTAACGGGATTTCTTCACAATGTGGAAAATATTGCTGTGCGACCTTTCACCTTTTGAAGTTCTGATTCTTTTATTTAAGACAGAGAGGTAGAAGTGTGACTAAATAATGTCTGGCATGCGCCTTTCCTGCCCGCTTGGGATCTGACATCCGGAAGGTAAGTTTAATCATTAGGGAGTCTGTAAAGGAACAGAGTGTCTGACAATAGGTAGTGGGGAGGTGTTTAGCCAGCAAAGAGGAACCATAATATAGACTTTTCGGCAAACTTTAATAAACGTGTCCACACAAAAAAAACAACAACAACCAAACAAAAGAACAAACAAAAAATAAAATAACAAAAAAACAAAACAAAATAGCAAGAAAAACATAAAATAAACAAAAAGCAAAATGACAAACAAAAAAGAAAATATAAACAAACACAAACAAGAAACGAAATGACAAAGAAAAACAAAACAACAAGCAAAAAAATAAACAAAAAATAAACAAAATAACAAATAAAAACAAAATAACAAATAAAAACCAAACAAAATAAACAAAAAAGACAGAATAACAAATAGAAAACAAAGCAATAAACGGTGAGTGAAAAAGACAGTTTTTCTCTTGACGCCGCTATTATTGTATACTTTCTCAGCAAATTATATTATTTTCAAAACATTTTTTTTAGAATTTTAATTAAAGCCAAACATATGAAAGTGCATTTAGTTACTCCCCGTTATATGTTTAATTTCTTTTAATTTGCTGTTTACAGACATTTTTATAAATTTATGAATAAAAAAATTACTTTTATAACTATTTTTTCATAATATGGTAAATAATAAACATTACATTACAATTACTTCACATATATTTATAATCTTGTAAATATAAATTTATTTTTTGTAAATAAACAATCTAATAAATAAAGAGTTTGCTAATTTTGATGTCATTTTAAAAAAAATAAGTTATATATATATATATATATATATATATATATATATATATATATATATATAAATCGGGTTTCATATTTTTGGGGTTATTTTAAATTTTAAAAATAACTTTCTCTTACAATAAAATCGCCGAAGGATTATAAAGGATGTTCCAATAACTTGGAGCGACTTAAAATATGAATTATGTTTAATCGTCTAATGATTTTTTCTTTTTCTTTTAGATTTAACAACTTGGCAATTTCAAACATGGAAGGATTAATAATCAAACAACGTGTTAAAATTTCAAGTGTGCAGTTGGAAAAATTGTTCGTAAATTCAAACAAACTGTGTCGATGGCAGATGTGAAAACACCATTGCGTGCTCGTTTACGCCGTTCAGCGGAAAACATTGCTGCAGTGTACGAGAATGTGGCCGAAAATCCAGACCCCTCTATTCGTCATCGCGCACAGGAATTGAACCTCTCCACATCAATGTTACATCGTTTCCAATTGCACTCTCGGTTGGTCGATTATATTAACCAAAAAAATCGCTATGTGTGCGAAATGCCTTTCTGTTTGAATGTCCATTTTCGTAATAGGCTTCGATAACTTTAACATTGTTGTTTGATTGTTAATCTACTGCACACTGAACAACGCAATGTCTTAAGGCAAATCGCAGGAAATTACAATCATCATGGTTGACTTTAATGTCAAAATAAGGAAAGGGCAAGATAGTGAAATAGTTGGTAAATTCAGAGTAGAAATTCGTAAAGAACACGGAGTAAAATAGGTCAAATAGTGCACGACAAAAGACGAGGTAGTAGTCAACAAGTTTCAACAACACACAAGATTCTTATGAACATGGAGAAGTCAAAGAAGAGAAACGAAAAACCAAACCGACACATAACGATCAATAAGAGATTCAGGAATTCATTTCTACACAGTAAAACATACCCCAAGTGCCAACTGAGGGCGCGAACAACTTCTGGTGATATATAATCTCCGAATAAAACTACGGAAATTAAAGAAAGCTAAATCAACACCCAAACTGCAATACGACGGACTTCTGAATGAGCCGAATTGTCAAGAGCTATATACTGACAGTAAATACAATGAAGTAAATGAGAACGTAAATTCAAAATGGGACACGTTAAGAGAAGCTTTACTAGCATCAGCAAACGAGATCATTCCAAGAAAAATACGACATTATCTCTCTGAAAGGTTTTATCATATAATAATAATAGTAATATAGTACGGTTCACACTCCTTCCCGGTTTTTTGAACAGGAGTAGAGGTTTATCATTTTTTTTCCTGTTTACGATTAGGTTTCCAGTTCCTTCTGAATTCTACTTCATCTTTGAACTTCTAACACCTCCGCCTAAACTCTGAAATTTATACAATTATTAAGTTTCCGGTTCCTTCTAAAGTCTTATCCTTTTCTTTCCCTCCCAGTAGCCCTTTGCGTCTTAGTGGTATTATCACCTTATTTGGGGTGAATTGATTAAAATAATAATAATAATACTTCTGAAGATATGGTTGTGGTTTCTGTAACATACTAGTTTTTAAGTGAGTAGATTGTTAGCCTTCTGCACAACCCTCAACCTGGTTCTTCAACACCAACGACAAATCGGTCCTACTTTACGGCTCAGAAACCTGACGGGTAACGAAGACCAACACCCACAAACTTCCGATATTTACCAACCGATGTCTCAGAAACATCCTCAATATCAGGTGGCCGGAAGTCGTCTCCAACGACCAATTCTGGCACAGAACCAATCAAGCCCCAATCGAGGTTGAAGTCAAGAAACAGAAATGGGGATGGATCGGCCACACACTCTGCAAGCCTGCTTCTAGTGTCACCTGATAGGCCCTTGGTTGGAAGAGAAGCGAAAAGTGGTTCGACCAAAACAGACTTGGCGCAGAAGTGTTGATGCAGAGGTGAAGTCAACCGGCACGACGTGGGACGATCTGAAGAGGATCGACCGGAACCGAATCCTTTGGAGAGGTGTTGTTGCCTTATGTTCCCTAAGGAATCAAGAGGCATAAGAATAAATAATAATTATGAAGTTAAACCCTTACTGCATAGAGTTTCCTTAAGATCTAACTTGCTGGTTAATAGTAATTTTAGGTGCTGGCGGATTTTAGGTAATCCCGTCTTTAAACAAAATGGACACCATGAACAAATCAGTCAAATAGTTTCGACATCCTAATTTGTTAGAAATCAAACTAAAGAAGGTTTGAAACTTACCTAATTACTAAGTTTCAAACCTTCTTTAGTTTGATTTATATTTTAGCCTAAAGTGTGTAGTGAGGGGGTAAAAAATAAGAAAAAGGGAAAAGCACAATAAGTTTCATATATACACATATACCTGCGTACACACACACATGCACACGCATGCACACACACACATACATACCGACAGGGGAAAAAAATCGACCTAACACCAATAAAAAGCGCATAAATTATTTTTTTCAACTTAACATAAAAATAACAAAAACGAGAAAATCGGTAGACAATTGCTGATACCTCCTGACGAGTGAACCAAACGATTACAAAAAGGTTTGTCTACGAAACTCTGGAGTCGGGGTGCTGAATATCACATCAATCAGCTAAGTGACAAATTTTATATTTGTATTAATCTTATATATATATATATATATATATATATATATATATATATATATATATATATACAAATGCAATAAGAACGAATCATATATAAACTCAGACTTTCATAACATTAATTTAAAAAAGGGCTCAGAAATAAAAGTAGAGCTATAATTCTTTATTATAATTTATTACATTCGAACATGCATATTTATGCTACAAAAATGCATTAATGTTTCGATGCAACATAGCATCTCATCAGGCAGTGTTAAAATAATGGTTATAGCAATTTTTAATAACACTTATAAAACGTTTCTTCTCCGCAAAAGAAAAAAAAAGAAAAAAAAGGGGACACAAGACAGGGCCTAAAAAAAGAAAAGGAAGGAAGAGAATATATTGTCAAGAAAGAAAAATAAGAAGAGATAAAAGAGAATAAAGACCCAATTGAATACTGAATAAAAATCTGAAGTAATAACAGGATGTTTGATATGCAAAGAAGTATTTATTAGCTATTTTTAAATAAATATTTTTATCCTTCATTTATTTGAAAAGTTCTTGAAAAGAATCCATACCGAATTGGGAATTCATTTTTTCAGAAGCCAAATATTAGGAACTAGACCCGGAATCTTGTCACAAAGACTGATGAGCTGCCCTTCCAACACACATCCGGTTTGAGGGTCCGTTTTTGCCAATAACAAGATGCTTCATGATAAAAACAAAAACAAAAACGAAACAAAACAAAAAATAGTCAGCTACCGACTTGTTTCCATCCGAATCAACTCTACAGGGAATAAAAAGTTCCAACATTTGATGAGCTTCTTTTCAACTCTGTCGGTCAGGACGACAAACATATGTTCAGTCTGGAAGGAAAAATTACGAACTTTAATGTCAACATGTTTAAACTGTATAATTTGGCGGGAAAATTCAAGTTGCCAAAATGCTTTGTTGGTTATCAAGTGAAAATCGTAAGTGACAGTTGTTTAAAAAGTGTTGATATGAAAATATTCAGTTTAGGAATTGACTTCCCAGGAATTGGCACAAATCACTCATTTAACTAACAATTAACCACTGTTTGTCGGTCGATTTAATAAAAATTTAAAGGATTTTCAAAACGGTAATATCATTGACTTTACTTTTCAATAATAGTTAATGTTGAAAAGTCTTATACGATAGTGGTCGATACTCAAATAAACGGTCATACCAACGTGTTTCATAGTTTTTTTTTTTATCAAATAGTAACAAAATGTGAACATATAATTTTCGCGACTCATAATCGGAAGAATAAAAAATTTCCTTTAATTTGAGAACGGCTTTCAATTCAATGGCAGAAGGGAAATTTCAATGAAAAACAAATTTTCATCAGGACTACCTTAAACTTATTGATAAGTAAATCTTAAAAGTCTTTTTCAGTATTGACTTTATTTCTTATTGTTTGAGGCTGTGTACTGTTGCTGGACATATATAAATCATTGACGTTTCTCTTGGAATGCTGGAATATTGATGTTTCTTCAAGAGTCGTGTACTATTGATGCCTTTACTTGACAAGTGAACTATTCATGTTTCGCTTGAACTTATGGACAATTGATTTTTTTTTCACGTACTATTGATGCTTGTCCTGGACATATAGACTATTAATGTTTCTCCAGGATTTGTGAATTATTGATGTTTCTCCATGGGTTGTGTATTATTGATGCTTCTCCTAGACGTGTGACCTATTCATGTTTCGCTTTGACTTATGGATTATTGATATTTTCCTGGAGTTGTGTACTATTCATGCTTCTCCTGGACGTGTGAACTATTGATGTTTCTTTGGACCTATAGACTATTAATGTTTCTCCCCTACTTATGGATTATTGATGCTTCTCCTGAATATGTGATATTTTCTTGGACTTCTGAATTACTGATGTTTTTCCAGGAATTGTGTAATATCGACGCTACTCCTGGATATGTGTAGTGTTAATATTTCTCTTGGGCTTATGGACTATTGATGTTTCTTCAGAAGTTGTGGACTATTGATGCTTCACCTGGGCATATGAACTACTGATGTTTCTCTTGGACTTATGGACTATTGATGTTTTCCAAGAATTGTGAACCAGTGAGGCTTCTCCTGCATATGTCGTTCCTCTACTTATGGACTATTGATGTTTCTCCAGTTGTGGACTATTGATGCTTCACTTCGAGTTGCGAATCGCTGATGTTTCTCTTTCAATTATTGACTATTGATTTTACCCTTAAATTATGAACTATTAATTTTTCTCTTTGAATTGTGGGCTATTAATATTTTTCTCAAGTTTTGGATTATTGATGCTTCATCTTAAAATGTGGACAATTAATTTTCCCATTAAGTTTTAGACAATTCTTTTCTCCTTAAGGAATAAAAAATAACCTTGAAAGTTTATCCATTATCCATTATCTCTGTACACTTGTCTTACCATGACAATGCTTTACCTATTAGGCTACTAAGCTCATCTTAGTTTGGAGCCTGTCAACAAGAATTGGGTTACTCCTAATCACCAGTGTCTCTAGAATAGATGAGCTTGTTTACCACAACTCTATATTAATGTGTCCTAATCATTTATTTCTTCTGGAGAGGCTTTTATTAATATTTTGTTTATTTTTGGTTGGGTTCTATTTAATATTTACTCCCCCCACCAAAAAAAAAATAATTTTTAGGCGCACTCCTCTGATGGTAATCTGGATAAGAATTGAAATATTGACGAAATCCACCATATTCTTGTAATTTGTAAGTTTAGATTAATTTGATACAAAGTCACAAGCACGGGGCACCCAGTGAGAATCAAGATCATTACTCTTGGCCCTTAACCATTACTCACCGCCCACCGAGACCCACATTCGTCTGTTAACTGAAAAATGAAACAATAATTATCAACAAGTATGTTTTTCGGAGTTACTTTAATTTTATTTTATGGGGATTGTTTCTCTTACATGTTAATGGATGCTATAATTTTGAGTTTTTCCTTATAGTGAGTATTGTATAGTCTTTTGGTAATTTATTATATGGTAGTAGTTGGATTCTGGATTTTTTGGCTTTTTTAGTTATTTTTCATCGTAATGTAATTCTCTTTATTAAAAATCTTTCAAAAATAAAATATGCTTTTCTGAAACCTTATTTGAGGAATATTAGCTGATTAAAATATAATTAACCGATTACCTGCCATGAGCCCCATTTGGGGAACTGTTAAAATTAAACTCGCTACATGTTATTCCTTGTATTTACATTGAATTGCTTACATACATTGCATTTACAGAGGTATATTTTACAACACTTAGCCTTTAAAGTTTTTATTATTAACCGTAAGAAGACACTTTCTGTCGTGATTTTACATTTCACGAGTAGAAAAATAATGACTATTTTCAAAAGTAATTTTTATTATTTCTAATCAATATTACCTTTTGATATTTTATACACATATATATTTGATGTTCTAGTTTCTATAAAAGTGACTATGGTAACTACTGAAATTAAACATAAGGAATAAATAAACTTCTAAGACACCTGTCTGGGCCAAAAATACGCATTAAAAAATTTGGCAGTTAATGGGTTTTGAAACAAACATTTACTTTAAGTTAAAATGTCGCAAAAATGCATTTTTAACACAGCTATGGCTGTTTATTAAAGCTTTTGACATGTTTGACAGGTTGTGACAGATTGATGTTTATCTAATGTTGTTCTATGGGGGCTTTATCCGTAAAAAATGTAATTGAATATAGCCAGAGCGATTTATATATATATAATTTTTAAGTATTCACTAATCTTAAAAATTTAAGAAAATGTTCTCCGTAATATAATGTTTTATTGAATTTTAGATACTTTCTGGCCTTAAATTTATTATAGTTATAGCTCTTATTTTCTGATAATGTCGTCTATGATCAGCCGTATCTCCAAAAATCGGCACGTTTATACACATACAAAAAAATTCAAAAACTTTTTAAAATATTAGTGTTTGATGATTTATACAAAGCTTTTCCATTTATGATTAGTAAATATAGTTTTAACATAATAATAATATCATCTAAATGGGTGAAATTAATAGAGAATTTTAAAATATTTAAAACTTTAAAATTATTAAAAAATGAAAACAATTCTGGTAAAAATTCAATATTCATAGAAAAAAGTGTCCTTAATATATTTTATTTATAAAAGTAAGTAAAAGCTTTTCTAATTGAATAATGTCATAGCTTTTCTAATTGAATAATGTCATAGATTTTCTAATTGAATAATGCCATAGTTTTATTGAATAATGTCATAATTTTATTTAACGCTTCAGAGAATATTTTCAGTAAATGGTGTTTCTGTTTGATAAAAGTGAATTGATGATTGAAATTTTTTAAGGGTACCTATTTAATGTAAAAATAAAAATGGTGGAATTTTAAATTTTTGAAATTTCATAAAATTATGTAAGGGGAGGTAACAGATGAATTTTTTTTACTTAGATTTTCTAAAAATGAAAAAAAAATTTCATTCATTTGGGAATAAGTCCGAAAAAATTCGTCAAAAATACAACAATTATTTGATTTTTGCAAGAATTACTAAAACAATGTGCTCGACGTTGCTTGCTTGACTTTGGTGATCGTACGGGAACCTGTGTTTCGTCGTGATGTTGTCGTAAGTTTTTTAATGATTGAATAATCTCATTGCAGGTTCCACGACGATAAAATATCCGTAGAATTTCCCTTGTCGCATTCTTGAATACTTGGGATTAACATCTTTAACGACATAGTGCAATAACAATAATAAGCATGAATGCAAGTAATTATTAAAGAAGTAAGAGGGTACAAATGAAAAGATTAAAAATTGAAAAGATTTTTCATTTCCCTGAAGCAGACGTTAAACGTAACATTGCGTTGTTGCTTCCTCAATCTTAACCTTTTCTCGCTCTTTCTTTCTTCATGTTATGTAAGCTTTCTTTTCCCCAATAAAACCAAACAGCGTCTTTCCGCGAAAAGAAAACGGTATGTTCCATTATGTATCTGAGGCTGTGGCAGTGCGTAATGCGAATGCTAACTTATTAACTAACGGAGAAACATGTCTATATTTCTAAGATGAGGTATTGTAACTATTTACACTATTTAACATTGTTTGTACTGTTGTCCTCATCTTTACTGTCAAATTCACAACATTTCAGCTGCTGTACACTCCAGTTTTTAGGTGATATTTGCTGGAATTTTGAACTGAATCCATCATTTAGTCCATGGAGTAGATTTCTAATTCCCCTGTGGTTCAGTTCAAAATTCCAACAAATATCACCTGAAGAAGGCTGGAGTGTACAACAGCTGAAACGTTGTGAATGTTACAGTAAAGATGAGGACAACAATGTAAATAGTGTGAACATGTAGTGACTTATTTTGAAGAGTTGTGAAATTGGAAATATTTTGGTCATTTTTACTGTGAGTGGGGGGAGGGGTACTGAAAAGTTCTCAGCCTGATTAAGAAGAGATTAAAGAAAAAGAATTTTGTTTGGTCAGAATTTTTTGAAGTGGGTTAAGCTGATAACATTTCAGCATTACTTATTTTCACCTGTCAATATTTTTTAAGACTTAATGCATTTTTTTTTTCATAATTCAGGTACAAAACCAGCATAATTTTTATTTCTTTATTTTTTTAAATAAAATTAATTTATTCCATGACTTAGATTATCAAAGCTATTGTATTGGATTGTTTATAGATTTCTTTCAAGTAAATATTTGTTAATGCTCATCTCCTCTACATTTGGGGAAACAACAGGTTGTACTACTTTACATAGCACAAAAAAAAGAGAATCCCTGACCTATTCCCAAGGTCATTAGTACAAATTAAATTAAATATATATATATATATATATATATATATATATATATATATATATATATATATATATATATATATATATATATATAGTGCTTTCTGCATTCTGTTGAGGTTTCTTCTAGCCTCGATGAATTATTAATTATAATTATCTCAAATCCTCCTAATTTCTATCACTTGTATATCCTTGCTTGGACCGGCTTCTCATGCTCTGGGTGAAGCGGCTTGGTGATAGTAGCCGTGGCTCGTGGGGGCAGAGTCCTATGGGTAAAAGAGAAACTCGGATGAGTTCCACCACGGAATATGTGATCGAGCGGCGATATATCGAGTCTGATTCGCTACCTCTTCGTCACCGAGGCCCGTTGGAACAGTTGGTATGACGTTTGCCTGTTAACATAACTGTCGGGGTTTCAATTCTCGATAGTGGCTGCGCACTGCTGATGAGTCCCAAATATAGGACGAAACGGTTTTATGCGTTCTGTTGAGGTTTCGTCTAGACTCGATAAAGTACTTAATTATAATTGTCTCCAATACCCTTAATTTCTATAACTTATATATGTAAGATATCACTTGATAATTAGTATGGATAAATCCAAAGAAAGCTCAATGTAAGAACAGAGTAAATATAATAATAAATATTGAATCCTTAAAGATCCATTCAGGTAATTGAATTTCGTGGCCTTAGAAGTCCATATCTTCCTTGTGTCCGAATAAACTGAACTCCATTTATTTTGTAAAATTTGATCCGAAGAGACTGACAAGTAAAACATCTGTCGTGTCATGATTTCTGTCTGTATTTCCGAGATGACTATTTTCACTATTTATATTGTTATCCTCACCGATACTGTCAAATTCAAGACGTTTTGGCCGTTGTAAACTCCGATCTTCTTCAGGTGATATAAGTTGGAACCTTCAAGGACACATGGCTTAGTGGATAAAAGCGCTGCTTAAAGTAATCCAGTGACTTGAGCCAAAGAGTTGTGAGTTCAATACCTGGCCACAACAGAAGTGAACAAAAACTTAGAGAGTTGCGTTACCAAAGGGTAAATAACTAAAACTGAGATATCCAGAAAAGTCATGGCACGTGGAAGCTAGAACAATCTACGCTCGGTGGACGAAATAAAGGGTTTCATTCGAAATTCCAACGTATATTGCGTAAACAAAGCCGGAGAATGTCGTCAATATGGCCATAAAGATGAGGACAACAGTCCGTATAATTTAAATAGTGTAAATAATTACAATATCTCATCTCAGCAATATAGACAGATCCTGAAGAAGGCCAGAGCATACAACGGCCAAAACATCGTGAATATGACAATAAAGCTGAGGACAACAGTCCGAACAATGTAAATAGTGTAAATAGTTACAATACCTTAAATCAGAAATATAAACAGATCCTTAAGAAGGCCGGAGAATACAACGGCCGAAACGTCATGAATATGATAATAAAGATGTGGACAACAGTCCGAACAATGCAAATAGTATAAATAGTTACAATAACTCATCTCAGACAGATCCTGAAGAAGGCCGGAGCGTAAAAGTTACGAAGTAAGATGAAGTCTTATAGTCCGGACATTGTAAACAGTGTAAATAACGGAGAAACAAACAGAATTATAATTTGATTTAGTAACTGAGCTTAACAAAATTTTAGGAAGCCGCTGAGATTCGATCTCACTTTACAGTCGGTCAGCCGTACTCGACTCGCTATCTATTATTGCATACCGAATCATCCGAAAGTTTTTAAAATGAGTGATACAATTCTTACTAACTTCAATTAATGATAAGAGGAAACTTATGATTCTTTTTTAACCTAAATTCTTGAAAGCAAGATATTTTTTTATGGGGAAGGGGTGGACGTTGTCTTGAAAAATGAAAAATATATATATCATGATTCTTATCTTGATTGATATGCAATTATTTTTATGCCTCAATATGATATTTTTTTCACACTCCCACTCCGCAAAAAATATAAATATCACATTTGGCATTTTTATTAATATTGGCGTTTACTTCTTTGATTTGTCATTTGATGCGATCATTAACCAAATCTTAAAGGTTTTTTTTTTTTTTTTAGGGGGTTTATTCGACTGAAAGCGTTTGGGAGTAAATCTCATTAATACAATCTTTCCGATTTCAGATACAAATGGTTTTCTTAATGTACCTATCAACCTTCATTTTAATCATACCGAGTGCTTCAACTATTACGGGTATAACTGTAATTGTAACACTCGCCGTTTCCTTATAAGGAAACATTCGGCAGCCAATGACCGAGCAGCCAGTACGATTGAAATTTATAAAATCTTTCTCTGAGAACATTTTTTCAGGTAAATAGCTTTCTCATTTTCCGTAGTTGTTATAGCTCTTTTCAGTACTGATGGGCGGGTTTCTTTCCTAAGATTTATAAAATCTTTCTCTGTACTGCGTAACCACTGATGGGTACGGGGTTTGTCTACATCAGCTTGTCTGGTACGGGCTGAGTATAGACCATGAAGAGGTTTATCGTGCCACCATTTCTGCATTCGGTACCTTGCATTTGCTTTTTATTTCTTTTTGCCGCTGCAGTAGGTGTATTATGGTTTATTTGTACTTCTTGACCCACTTGAAATTCCCTTTTGAATTTGTTGGCTGAATAAAATTTCTTATTTCTTTCATGTTACAGATCATCATCCAGTCTTCTGTAGTTATCAGGTATCTTTGAAGAGCGATTGTTGTGGTTTTGTAAGACAATTCTAGTTGAACTAATCCTCTGCCTCCTCCGGATCTGAACACATACAGACGATCAACATCAGCCTTAGAATGATGCATGTGGTGGCAACTGAGAAGTTTTCTCCTTTTGACATCCATTCGTTTAATGTCAACTATGGCGCAATTAAGGACGTTGAAACTGTATTGCACCACAAGGACAGCCAAAGTGTTTATGGCTGATATTCTGTTTTGTGAATTCAACTCTGTATACAACGCCAGACGCACACGTCTATAGTATTCGTTTCTTACTTTCTCTTTCATTTGGGCATGCTGTATTCTATCTCCTTAACTGACTTCTAGCTATTTATAGGATTCTTCCTGTTCCAGTTCCCTAATCTTTGTGACAAAATCTAGATTGAGTGTGTTTCTGTAATTCTCTCTTTCCTGGATGTTACTTTTGCACATATATCTAATACGAAATCGATACAAATGTCATCACTGAAATATTTTACAGTATGTTGAGGATACCTTTCAATTCATTGTTGTCTTTGGCAAAGAGTTTGAAATCAACCATGTAGAATAGGTGACTAAACACTTTCTTTTTTAATTTATATCCATATCTGTTTGACTCATGAAAAAGGGGGTTATTTACATACATTACATTATGCCTCTTCATTTGTTGGGGAACATAGAGCAGAAACAACACCTCTCCGAAGGACGCGGTTCCTGGCGATCCTCTCCAGCTCGTCCCATGTCGTGCCGGCTGCCTTCACCTCTGCATCAACACTTCTGCGCCAAGTCTATTTCGGTCGACCCACTTTTCGCTTCCCCTGTGGATTCCAGTCAAGAGTATGCCTGGTGATACTAGAAGCAGGCTTGCGGAGTGTCTGGTCGATCTATCTACATTTCGGTTTCTTGAGTTCAATCTCGATTGGTGCTTCTCTGGTCCTGTCCACATTGGAGGTGGGGTGTAGCACACATTAGCACGAAATTCTGGATTACTGATAAAAACGGATTTCCTTCATGTACGTATCAGTATTTTTTAAAAATCATACCAATCCTTCCTCCTCCACCTCCTACTGGTATTATGGTTGTGTTTAAACGCCACATGCTTGTATTTTCTATTTCCAGATCCTTATAGATGGGGCGTTTATTAAATTCTTTCGCTTTTTTATCAGATGGTTTGATCATGCCTTTAAGATAAGATTCATGTACTTTTTATTATTTATTTATTATTACTATTCATACTACAGTAGAATCCCTCATATCCGGAATCCGTCATATCCGGAATCCCGCATATCCGGAATCCCTCATATCCGGAACCCCGCATATCCGGACATGATTTTGATGTGTATATTTGAACTATTTGGGTGATATGGAACTGATTTGAAATTTTTGTTTTTCAAGAAATTTACTTTGGTAATTGTTTATGCTTATTTCACCCTAATGGCTTCCAGTGGTGCCAAAGATGATGGGAATAAGAGGAAAGGATGACAACGAGACACATCTGCAACAAGATAGCAATGAGATGCATGATTGGGATGAAACCTGGACTGTAATTGAAAAAGCTATTGAAAAGGTTGTCAGTTTTATGGAAAGAAAGCTAGCATTCAGTTATGATGATTGCAATAACATACGCCGAGTTAAAAAATGTCTTTCGTTTAAAAAAATTCATGAACAAAGCAAAACGAAATGCGGAAAAAGTTGAGAATGACATTAGAAGAGAAAGAATCATCATGCAACAACGATTAAAAAATTATCGTTACATTATTTGTTTTGCATACGTGGCATACTTAATTTAATGAATTTTCATTAACATTACATAATTTATTTCTTTTTCCTTAAAATCAATTCCGTTATATTTCATTCACCATTAGCTTATTTTGTTTACTATAAAATGTTAAACCTGATTTCAGTTCTTTTATTTTAATTTAAATATAACCCCTCATATCTGGACTTTGTAACCAATTCCTCATAGCCTAAAGGACTTCTTAGTCCTGTTGTCAAGGATTCTACTGTATTACTATTAATACTATTCATTGACTGTTCACACCAGTAGTAAATGATGGATTACACTGGCGACCACTAATCTCTTCAATACTTAACCATTCTGCTTGGTATTCTCGCTGTTTCCAATAATCTAGATCTAGTGATTCTAAATGTGGCTCTTATGCTAACTACTAGTGGGCCTGAAAATTCTTTAAAATGGGCCTAGAGTTGGCCCAGGGAAAATAGGTGGAATTTAGAATTCTATTTTTCCCCATTGGTGTAAAATTATGAAAACGGAAACTTCTTTATTTTTAAAAGGCAACTAATTCGGAAACGATTTAATTTAAATTAAATTTAAATTTAATTTAAATTTAATTTAAATCAATTTGATACATTTTTTGTTTTATTATGCAATGTTAGAAAAACTTCGTGTTCATTTAATTTACATTTCATTTATTTGACAAGCTTGATAGATAGACAAGCAGGAGCAGTATAGTCAGTATTGGTCAGGATTTATATTTTCTAAGAGGAAATGGATAGGGAGGAATCGGAGAGCCGAGTTCGAATTTCAGTCGAATCTATTACATTCACTTACGGCTTGGAAAAAGTATGAATCCTCTTCTACCCACCCCAGATATGGGTAAATAGCAGGACATACCGGGTTCTGTAGCCTTGGATGGCAATTGGTATACCGCAGAAAGTAATGAGAAGCTACTTCAGGAAAAAATTGCCTTATCAGTCATGTATCGAAAGATACATGATCGCCTTACCGTGTATCGTACATGGCACATTACTGACTGAAGTAGCAACGAGAGAAAGAATATCGTCGCCCGCCATCCGTGTACACCCTTGTGCAAATTAATTGAAACAACCGCTTCAGTTTCCTTTCTTTCACCATACGGTCAGTTTTAGCACCACTGGGGTGACAGGATGTAATCGATGTCTATTTTTTTTCTCAGATTAGGTCATTTGCAGTGGTGTGCAGTAATATGAATCTATTTTCGGGGTGTCTGATGAAATTTGTTTGGCCTTGAAAAATATTGTCATCCGAGATTGCTTCAGATTTTAATCACTCTCAGACACTATTGTCTCGACTGTCGATTAGTTGTCCTATTGACATTGTCTGCGATGGACGTTACCCCAAGAAAGCGTACGAAAATTTGTAATGCTGCCCAAACGCAATGGCCAGCGTTACCAGTGAGAAAATCAAAGTACTATAGACTGGCTCGGAAACTCTCCTGATTTAAATCGAGAATCTGTGGTCAATCTGCAAAGAATGATTTCGTGGAATGGACATACGAAGTACTAACATGTGCACTGGGTCATGTTTCATTGGAAAAATGCGAAAACAAAGTAAATAATAACGGAATTATTCGTTTTGATTCAATTGATTTGCACAAGGATGTATGTATTTCTTTGAAGATAATTCTGTATTTATTCTATTTTATTTTCTATTTGCACCTCTCTATTTTCTCTCTATCCCTCTCTATTTTCTCTCTATCCCTCTCTATTTTCTCTCTATCCCTCTCTATTTTCTCTCTGTCCCGCTCTCTTTTCTCTCTTTCCCTCTCTCTTTTCTCTCTCTCCCTCTCTATTTTCCTCGTTATTAACGTTTCCTTCCTTTTTATTTTGTTTTTTGAATCGAATTTATTTTACCTTCTTTTCCCCCTGTTTGAAAAATTTGAATATTATGTCTTTGGCGATTTTTCGGATTCATACAAGCATTGAACGTTATTACACCACCCGCACATCCAAGCTTGCAGCACCTGGTATTCCCAAGTGGTCACTCATCTAGATCCTGACCAGGCACAACGTTGCTTAACTTCGGTGATCCTACGCGTATCGATGTTTCAATATGATGTGGCCGTAAGCAAAGCACTCAGAAGCACTTCATCGTGGCGTAATGGTTAGCAATTACGACTGAGTAGTGAGTTCGATTTTCACTGTGTGCTCCACGTGTATGGCCTTGTGCCACTAAGCCTCAATGGACAAATCACTATAGATAAGATCCTGAGAACTTCGACGTTGTCTAATAGTTAAAAACCTTTTCTCACTAAATCAATTACGACTGAGTAGTGAGCTTGATCCTCATTGGGTGCTCTACAATTGTGCCCTTGTGCCACGTCTAGGCTACGCTTTGTAAATCACATTTGATGTGGTTTAACAGGTTTGTCTCGCTAAATCATTAACGAGTAAATTCAAATCCTTACTGGGTGCCCTATACATGAAGCCTTGTACCAAATCACTTAATCCCCACTTCCCTTCTGGATTGGATTATCAGTTTTAATCCGTTTTAATCTGTAACTATGAAACGGCAGAAAAAGTTTGCACGAATGTCTACACAAAATGGACAAAAAACGTGAAGATTAATTAAATTGTTTTTATAGTTATTTTCGATTTAATTATATGCAAAAACTATAAAAAAATATTTTAAAATTTATTTAAATTATAAAAATAAAGAAACAAGAGAAATAAAAGAAATCTTAAGTTCCTAAGTTTAATATTTTTAACCGTATGATACTCCTTGAAGAATTCTATGCATAATGGGATTGGACGAACTTTGCACCAAGTTGTCACCATTTTCAAATATCGTAATACGTCCGAATGATAAGATAAAAAACAAGTAAAATCTATAGACTTTCTTGTAATTTTTTTTTATAGATGTGTGTAATGAGTGTCCAGTTGGAAAGTGTCTGGAGTTTTCTTACCTTGAATTTTTTTTGAATTCTAAAAGAAAAATGTTACTATTATGGCCGGAAAATGAAAAAGAGACGACATTTTCGTTCACGCACGTGTTAACGATCTGTTCGTGTGAACTGCTTGTCCAATAGTGAGTATGTCACGTGTCTGTACGTGTAGAGGAGAAAAGTGTGGTCGATTTTCATTGGTTTAGAATGAGTAAATTACTGATAATTACAATAATTATAATTATTTTATTATGACTATTTTTTGATTCTATATTTAATTTTTATTTATTTATTTTTATGGACACAACAGAGGCTTCAAAAATCTTTTCTATAATTTTCGTTAGGAATAGTATTTTTTATTGGATATTATGGGCTACCATTTTACTAATCTTTACGTGCTTCCATATTTTAGTAATTCAATTTAACGTAGTATTTTACTGCTTATGTATTTGTAGAATGGGCGCCTACCTTTGAGAAAATGTTAGAAAGATAGTTTCGTTGATCGTTCACGCTTGAGTTCGAACCTGGTACTGTCACTGCCTGATAATTAATAGCATGACACTCAGATTTGTTCAATTTCTGGTTTCAATTAATGTTGCTTTAGTAAAGTAATTGCTGATTACTTTTTCTTAAATTTTCGAAACAGACTTGCTTAATAAATTAATTGCTTGTTTTAGATACTTGTTTCCGAAACTGGTTTGTTTAATAAAGTAATACTTTGTTTAATTCTTTGTTAATTCGACAATTTGATTCATCAATTAACTACTTGTTTAAATGTTTGTTGAATCAAAACTCTTTTGTTAAATAGAAATAACTGCTAATTTTAATCTATGTTAATTCCAATTTTTTTTCCATAAAGTAGTTGTTATTTTAAGGTTACAGCTTTACTTTCAAAACTTATTTGTTTAATAATTGTCTGTTTCTCTCTTTTTAAAAAAATCCAAGTTTTCATAAATAATCTAATCACGGGTTTTAATATTTGTTAGTTTCAAAATTTTTAGTTTAATAATATAATTTCTTTACGTCAATGTTAATTCTAAAACTGGTCTATTTATTAAAGGTATTTTTTTTAAAACGGAATCGAAGCAATAGAAACGATAATCATATTTTAAGGCTAAAATTTTACATTCAAAACTGATTTGTTTAATAATGTCATTTAACTGTTTCTAACTTTTTAAAATCCTAAAATTCGTATATAATGTAACTGTTTTAACCTTTGTTAGTTTCAAAATTGTTGGTTTAATAATGTAGTCGTTTTACGTCAATAGTTATTTCGAAACTGGTTTGTTTCATAAATAAATTGCATCTTTATTTGTTAATTATGGGATCAACTGGTTTCATAATCTAATTGTTTGCTTCCGTCTTCTAAACTGGTTTGTTTTATAAAAGAATTGCATCTTTCTTTGTTACTTATGGAATATGTTGGTTTCATAAACTAATTCTTTGTTTTCGTCTTCTAAACTGGTTTGTTTTATAAAAGAATAGTTCTTTTAAACGGACAAGAAAAATTGAAAGTATGTTTGTTTCGAGTTTTATTTTAATACTATAGAACTTAATATACCGGAATTCTTCCACCATTCAAAGAATTGTCTTCATATCAACGCTGACATTATCTATATAAAATTCTCAGATTTTCATTTATTCCATTTTAATGAATTTTTTCCAGAAAATTATAAAAAAAATTATCAAAATTAAAAAAAAAAAACAATTAATGAGAAATGTTTTTCAAATGGATAAAAAAATTATCGCGGCTTTTCTTTTGTGGAACTGAAATTTTGGAGAGACTATATGTCGTCGTTACTTCCGCTTGCGATAAATAAACTGATTTCGAACACAAAGAACAGAAAAAAGTCAGGTGAGAATTAGTTAATTGCCCAGGTGATATAAATGATCCGTTAAAAGGTCACAAAGAAATCTTAATATTTCATTTTGAAATATATTGTCGCAGAGATTGATCAGATGTTCCTGAAAGACGAAATGAAAAATGAGAAAAAATAACCAGATTTTAAGAATCGAAAGAATTAGAAAAAAATAGGACAGAAAAAGGAAAAGAAAAGGCTGGAAAAAATAAACTTAAATGAAGTCAGCACAATTTGACAACTTTATTAGATTTGCATGTTGCGTTTGTCTGAGAAGACGGCGTTGGCCGCTTTATCACAAGAATGGCAACAAAATGATTTTCAGTCTGCAGTAATTTAAGAAAAAGAAAAAACAAGCTAAATATTTCCTTCTGCGAGTTCAAACTGAATTGATTAAAAATGGAAGTTTTAAAAATGGCGTCCTCTCTTTTATTCTGCTTAATAAGTATAAACAGCCCAGGAATGATTGGTGTGGGAAGTGATGTGGATGGTCGGAGAGAGATAAGTAGAAAATTTAAAAAAAAAAAAAAGAAAAAAGAATAAAAGGAAGGAAAGACGACCAATGAAGGAATGGAAGTAATTTTAATCCCGGAAGGGCGTATGTCTTTTCTGCTCCATTTAAAAGAGGCCCCGAAGAAAAAGAAGTCACATTCGCAGGTATCTTCCACTCCGTGATTCCACTAAAGAAGAAGAAGAAGAAGAAAAGAAGAAGAAGAAGAAGAAGTGGGGACACATGTTGAAAAATTTATTTCCGAAAAAACGCGTTTAACATACAGCCATAAAGACAATTATTCCGAGCACACCATGCGGCTGTGAAGGTTGTGTATTTCTCATCAGACGGCGTTCGAACCCAAGTAAAGACTTCCAGGCAGATAAGCAAACTTAGACTAGCATTTGGTTTTATGGCCTATTCTGATAATAGGGCAGATCCATTTTGGAACCGTGGCATTGCACTCAATTTAAAAATTGGCGTTTGTCATGATAAATTGTGACACAAAACATTTTTTTCCAAATCCTTGCCATTTTTGAAGAAACGAGTTTGAAGATCGAGTTTAGGTTTAAAATTGGAGCGTTAGAATTTCATTCTGGTGATCAGGTTGTGCCTTATAGCACAAGAGTATAACATTTATAAGCAAATGAAGCTTCCCAAATTGTACATGGACAAGATGCAAGGCACAAGCACATTATTACTACATTATTGTACCATCAAATAAGATCTTCATTTACTTTAAAGGGAAATTATACTGAACAATTTAACTCCTCGGCCGTGGTGCTGGAAAGCGGCCGGATCCTTTCTCCTGTGCTCGTAGTGCCGACAGCTTTCCTAGGCATGCAGCAATAAACGACATCATCAGATGAGGTCTGGTTGCAGCTGTGTTTCCCTCCCAAATCGAATCCGTAGGCCTTGACCGTGGTGATAGAAAGCGGCTGGATGGGATTACCATTTTCCCTTTTAAAGTGGGGAAGTCGTTGATTTGGGATGCGACCTGGGCGGATACATTTTCGACCGGTAATTTGATCAGGACCTTGGTTGAGCCGGGGTCTGTCGCCCGGGACGTGGAGTTAAAAAATAGTTAAATACTCTTCTCTTGCGGACATTTATTTTTACTCCTGTGGCAGTGGAACCTTCTGGGGTTATTGGCCCTCGTTCGATGACGTTCCTTCGGAGTGTTGGTGGGATTGAGTCTCAATTAAGGGACGAGCCTCGTTAAACCGAGTGTCTCTTGCAGCGCGTCCCACTGGCGATGTTGTAAGGTAATGCTTTCTCCATCATTGCGGCTGGCAGAGGATAGCAAAAAAAAAAAAAAAAAAGTAATAAAAGATAATGATAAAAAAAAATTTGGTTTTTGTTTATAGATACTTTGTTAAAATAAAAACTATAGTCATTATTTAGCTATATTCTGATGTAATATGTTATACAGTGCAGTTGTTTTAGTGTGATTTTCAATAAACAATACAAATTTAAAACATTTTGTCTTATAATTCGTGCCCAGCAGTATCATGATGTTATATACACTTTTATCTATTTTTTATTTTCATTAATTATGATCTAACAAAACTTATGCATTGAGTAGACTTTTTTTGTAATCTTGCAATTTTTTTACACAGTTTTACTTATTAAATACAGTAAAAAAAATTGCATATTTTGCTTGTGGTGATCATAATTAGAATTCTGGTTTGAATATATTTTCCATTCAATGCATCTAATGCAAAATATATCAGCTTTATTTTGATTTATTCCTGAAATAGTTAAACTTTGAAATCAGTTTGTATGCAAAAAAATTGCAGTAATTAGGTGTTTCTCTACATTTTTCAGACAATCTTTAACATTAAATGCTCAAAATTGGGTAAAAGTTATGAATCTAAGTTTTGGTGTCAGTATTTATCACATCAAACTCCAGATTCCACATTCAGTGCGACATCTCGTTGAAAGATCTGACACACACAGAAACACAAAAACTAACAAGTCAATATAAAATACATTAATATGCTACAAAGTCGAACTCACCAGGATTAAGGCTTCGGTAAAAATGAGTATAAATTTATGTTTCATCAGAAAATGCATATACCATGAACTAATTTTAGGCGAACTAAAAAGTTATATTAAAGGTACATTCCCTACCCTGATTTTAGATAGGATATGGCAGTTTGTATCCACATGTTCCCTGTCTTCCGTTTTGTTGAGCATTTTCGCTCTTGCTTTCAATATGGTTTTCAGACATGTTTTCAATATTATCAGCGTCAGTCGTAACAGTATCGCTTGCAGTATGTGTAGCTGGCCACTCGTATTCGAGGATGCCCGTCTACTAGGGCGCCTAACCAATCCCGATTGCAGAGGCTTGCTCAGGCGCATTTGCGTTTATTCAACACCCACACCCCACTTGTGGTTTATACTGCGACTATGCTAAGCAGATCTTAGTTACAGTTTCTAGGAAAGAGCGTGTTATCTAACGCTATCAACAATTTGAACAAGGCCAGCATACCCAAGTCCTCGGCCACGATGACTCGTGACTTCGTGCTAGCACAGCTATCGACGGCCCTAAGGTTTCCGTCTACTCAATTTCTCTTACAAGGCTTGGGTCAACCTGTGATATGGTTTTCAGGCCTTTTCCAAGCGTGCCGCACGCTAGGATCGATCCCTTCAGGCAGATAAAATCAGGAAGTTTCTTTTCTGACAAATCGACCATGGTGAGCGTCGAACCCGAGTCTCATGGTCAAAATGCAAACGGTCTAACAGCTCGGCCACGTGCCAATATCGCTTGTAGTAGGCCTGTAGTATTCGCCAGTTCAATGTAATTTTTGGCAGCATTAAGCCCCGCTGATATAATTCCGATCGATCCCGTTCCAATAGCTTTCTTTCTTTTTATGTGCCATGTCCCTTCAGTACGTAGGCGATCATGGCTCTCCACTTCTCCCTATTCCTAGAAGCTCTCAATAAGTTTCGTCCCTCTGCCGCCTCCCCCAGACCACGTCCTGTCATCCAGAGCCCACCAGATATGTCATGCCTTTCCCTTGTCTCTTTTTCCCTCTATTCAACCTGTGAGTATCAGATTCTCCAGGCCCTCCTTTCTCATTACGTGAACCAGAAAATTCAGGTGTCTTTTCCTGATGTTAAGTATAAGCCTCCTTCTTGTTTGCATCCTCTCCAAGACGTTATCATTGCTCACACGTTCGGTTCATGATATCCTCAGCATCTTTCTGTAGAACCATATCTTCATTGCCTCGAGTCTCCTTTTAATCTTTGAAGAGACCGTCCAACATTCGCTGTGGTAAAAGAGGACAGATGTCACATAACAGCTCAGTACTCTTTTCTTTGCTACCAAAGAAATCCTCCTATCTCGCAGTACTCTGTCCAGCTTTTGGAATGCGTCCTTGGCCATCCCATTGCGTCTACAGACCTCAGTGTCGCACGTACCGTTCTCTGTCAAAACACTTCCCAGATACTTAAACTTCCGCACCTTAACATCTCTAAAAAACAAAACTGGTCTCTTTTAATCGTCTGAGAGAACCATTTCTGCTTTTCATCAACATGGCCGGTGTTAGCCTTTAGGAGAGTTAATTCTCGGGCTAATGTTTTCCACTGACATGAAGTGGACAGATTATATCGAATCGATTACTAGGTTTACTGCGTGGTAGGTTGGTTCATTGTGTCATGCTAGACAATTATTTTTTCTCCAGAATCTATCTTACATATTGATATGTCCCGGAAAGGGATATATTTGAACGAAGTAGCTAAGTGGTTTTGGCTATTATAACCAAGTAGAATACGGTAGCAGTAATCGACTGGTACGCGTCGTAGTCGCAGGTAAGAAGTGTAGATCAATGGCGTAGTCCAATGGGCGTCGTTATAGACTTAGCTCTCAGACTAAGGCACTTGACTCTGTCGTACCTACACGTCCGTCGGTATTTATGACGGACACCAGCCAATCATATTCCAGTGAGGGGGAACACAGGTGTATGCATATTCCATTATATCACATATCTACAAGTCTACCATTCGTCCATGCTTAGAATATTCCTACCACATATAGTCCATAGAGGTGTTGATATGCCACTAAACAAAGTCAACCAACCAGCTTTGTACAAAGTGGACAACGTCAATGTCATTGATATTCTTCTTTTTATGCCTCTTGATTCCTTGGGGAACGTAGGGCCGCAACAACAACAACTCTAACGGACGCAGTTCCGGGCGATCTTCTTCAGCTTGGCCCATGTTGTGCTGGCTGCCTTCACCTCAGCGTCAATACTTCTGCGCCAAGTCTAATTTGGTCGACCCACTTTTCGCTTCCCTTATGGATTCCATTCAAGGTCCTGCCTGGTGACACTAGAAGAAAGCTTGCAGAGTGTGTGGCCGATCCATCCCTATTTCCGTTTCTTGATGTCAATCTCGATTGGGGCTTGTCCGGTCCTGTCCCAGAGTTGGTCGGGGGAGACGACTTCACGCCACCTGATATTGAGGATGTTCCTGAGACATCGGATGGTAAATGCTTGAAGTTTGTAGGTGTTGGTCTTGGTTACCCGCCAAAAACTTTCCACGAGCAAGTTTAAGCCATTGATATTACTATACTCATTTAAGTAGGTACTTTATTTTCCTATCTAATTCAATCGATATTGATTTCAAGCGCTCGGTGTTTATAATGAGTATAATTAGCTGCTTTATTAGAAAATGCAATACTATAACAAAATGATGAATACATTAAGTTGGCGGTAAAATGAGTACAAAGAATATATCAAAAACACCCCCCTAAAAAAAAACACGAACACACGATTAATAACTTATACCATTTGCAAGAGAGATGATGAAGGTTGGAGTGCCCGACGGCCGAAACGTTGTGATAGCAACAAAAAAGATGAATCCGCGAGTAAATATTGTAAGTAATGATAACTTCATCCTGGAAATTCAAAGAGAAATAACGATTAATAAATTCTACAAAATTAAATAGGGAAAAAGGTTTAATCACAAAAAGTAGATGCCACAAAAGAAAAGACGACAATATTAAACTTTCAGTAATACGATTTCAAAAATTAAGCTTTATGAAATATATATAATCCATAAAAACGAAGACATTATTATCAAGTTTTATGAAAATGACTATAAAGTGAGGCTTCATTGCAGAATACATATTATAATTGATAAAAGCGAACACATTATTATTACGTTTTATTGAAATGATTATAGAATTTGGCTTCATCATAGGATCTATATTATAATTGATATAAGCGAACACATTATTATTATTACGCTTTATTGAAATGATTATAAAGTAAGGCTTCGTCATAGGATATATATATATATTTAAATTGTGAAACATATATATATAATATATATATATATATATATATATATATATATATATATATATATATATATATATATATATATATATATATATTATAATCTACAAAAGAGTACACAGCTGAATTAAGGTTTCTCTATAGAAATGGGTGTGCAGGTGGTGTAATGAATAGTGGCTCGATATGAGAAATCGGAAAGCCGAGTTCGAATTACAGTCGAATTCGTTACATTCATTTGCGCGCAATTACTTTTGGGAAAGATAGGAAATCTTTTCTCCAACCAACTCTGGTTAAAATATCAAGGCAGACTGGCCTCTCTACCCGTGTTTGGTAATATCTCAATTGGAACGACAGCACTTTGAATTCAAAACTGTAAGTATCCCTGATGCTTTCGATAGAGATACCTTTAGCAACATCTCTTGGGTTTCGACCAACGTGCTTCATCGAAAACCACTTTTTGAACAGGAGTTGTGAAAGTATTTATGTAATAATTTAGGCATCTATTGCATAAATATAGACTTCACTAAAACTTGAACAATATTTCACCAACAAGCAATCGCCGCTATCACATTTTCCGTAAAATGTCTATAAACGTAAACTTCAGCACAAATTACACAAGATGCTACAAACATACTAGCCTTAAGTTTTCATTAAAAAAACTGAATAACAGCGAAATCGCCAGCATTTCAAATGTGAATACAGAGACATTACTGAAAAAGCATAAAATGCCAGAAATGCCAACTTACACATTAAAATCGGAAAAATGAGTTTAAACTTAAGCTTCATCAGAAAGAGGCTACAAGGAATAACACGTCACCATTAAGTTTCTTTCGGTAATTATTATATTCATTAAACAGGAATAAAGATTCGCTTCATCCTAAATTACACTCAGGCAAAATTAAATATCCCGGAAAATGTGTATAAAGTTACACTTTTATCACAAACATGTAAGTGTGAGCTCCACAGTGTTTCGTTTTCTGTGAAAAATATACTATTATACTCTATTATATTTTATTATAAAACATAATAGTTACAATACCGCATCTCAGAAATACAGGTAGATGCTGAAGAAGGCTGGAGAGTACAACGGCCGAAACGTCGTAATGGCAATAAAGATGAGGACCATAGTCCCAACGATGTAAGTAGTTAGGAAGAATTCGCTAGTATTCCTTTTTCGTTAAATGGACATAACGATAAGTTTCATCGCAAAAAGCCTAATATATACCACAAAAGGAATCGGAAGTATTACAATTCTTATCAAAATAGAATAAATAAAAGTTACATAACTAAATGCATAATATACCGGGTGTAACAGCAAAATTGTCCAAATCGTGTAACAGCAAAATTGTCCAACTCGTATAACAGCATAATTATATATCCAAGAAATATTTTAATATCTAACCCCCCCCCGCCCCCCCAAAAAACCCCACTAAATTGATTGAGTTTCTTTTTCCGGTTTTTCAGGTAACTTGTTTAGTTATCTTAAAAGCGTTTTTTCGTAAGAATCACTTAAAAACCCTTGGAGTTATACAGCTAAAAAGAGAGGAGGTTAAAATTGTTTTGTGTCAGACTCGCTGTTTTCACAACTGAGCAATGGTGAGAGGAAAATGATCATTCAGCCTTGTACCACATTCATACTCTGGCTTCCATCTTCAAAGTCCATCCAAGAACCATCAAGTGAATAATTTTTAAAAAGAGAGAACATTAGAGAAGAAAACTGGACCAGGAGGTGACAACAGGAAGAGGAATCATCATTTCAATTTAGAGCTAAATAGATCAATTAGAAAAGATCCAACTCAATTAATAAATCGTTTGGCAAGTGAGATAGAAGTTTCAGATACGACAGTTCAAAGAGCAGTGATTTGTAGATGAAATCGTACGTGAAACTTCTGAGGCACCTTGTTACTCCAGGACAGAAAGTTAGAATGTTAGAGAAGGCGAAGATCATCTTACATAAATTGGAAAAAGATCCTGGAATAATATATATATATATATATATATATATATATATATATATATATATATATATATATATATATATATATATATATATATATATATATATATATATATATATATATATGTGTGTGTGTGTGTGTATTTGAACTTTATTTCAATCTTCATGAGCTTCCGATCGTTCGTTATGATTAATTAAAGATGAACATGTTATGATCGATTTCATCACGATTCTTCTGTTAAGCTTAGAGAGTAATTATATATTCTTATTACATTGCTCAATGTAGAGTCCAATAGTGTTTTAAAAGCCTCGGAGAATTCCAGTAAAATATCTTTAATCATTTCTAAGATACAAGGATTCAGAGCTTAATCTAACAATTGTACGATTTGGACAATTCTGCCTATTACTTCCGGTATATACCAAAAGTACGAATCGACATTGTTACATTTTACGAGGGAAAGTCAAAAGTTATCCGCAGTTTTATGTTATGACGATAATTTCGTATATTACATTGGATTGTAGAACTATTACATCAAAAAAAAAGTGGATACTACATACCAGCGACACCCAATCACTGAGCCGAGGAACGGTACGAGGCCATTCGACTATTTGTTTTTGGAACACACACAAAGAATGAAACTTCTTTTCTTTTTTTTTTTTCACTTTATTGACTATCGCGGTATTTATGCGCGTGACCAACACTGACCCTCCCCACCACCGTCGGTCCGCGGAAAAAAAGTTTGCATGGTTTTCATGACACCGGTCCGTGGTGCAAAAAAAAAACCCCAAAAAACCTGGGGACTGCTGATATATGCCACAAGGTTTAATCGCCAGTATTACATTTATTATTACAGTGAAATAAAGAGAGCTTTCTCACAAATTGCATAATGTATAAACATTGACGAATTGCTTATTATTAAGTTTTATATGACAGTGAAATAGAGAGAGATTTGATCATAAATTGTATAATGTATAAAATAAGAACTAATCACCATTATTAAGTTTTATATTACAGTAAAGTAAAGATACATTTGATCATAAAAATTTATAGTAAATTACACAAAGATTAATTACTAATATTACATTTGTTTTTACCATGGAATTAATATAACGTTCATAACCAAATGCAAATTACACTCTTTTTACAAAATTCTTAATAAGCCACGTGTGAAAATCTTCCTATCACATAGAGATATATGAACAAAAAATGGTCAGTATAAGCAGTGCTCCACAAAGTAATAACTACCCCGTGTAGATGACAGCAGCACCGATAAATTGGGATAGAATAGTAGAAGACGATAACAACACTTAGAAAACAGCTTCGGTGTGCCTATCCTATGTGAAGGGATTATTGAAAAAGATACAGAAGATCTGTGGTCCATATAACATCAGGACAACCTTCAGGAGTGGTTCAACACAGCGCAGGCATCTCTTCCGAGTAAGACCACCCATAGAGGAGAACATGATCAAGGACTGTGTGTACGCCATCCCGTGCAGCTGTGGCAAGAAATATAAAGGAGAAACATGCCGCTCCCTTAAGATATGACTGCAAGGACATCGTAAAGCCGTAACACGAGGGTAAATAGAGAAATCAGGCATTGCTGGCTATATATGGAGGGAAAGTGTGATCACCGTCTTCTATGGAACGAAGGTTAAATGATAGACAGAGAACATCACTGGAAAATACGAAAACTTAAGGAATCAGCACATATGCTAAGCCACAAGAAATTATAAACCGGTTAGGCATAGACATGAATACAATATGGAAACCGGTAATAGAGAGAATTAGAGAAAAACAACAATAACAGAAATTGTAATATGAGCTCTGGCAAAAAAATGAGAGTGAGGCATTAGGTTTATAAGTCCCCAAATTTCATTCGGTGATGTCAGCAAAGACACAGGGCTACTGAATAAAAGAGTTGGTTGAGTAAACCAAAAATTGACTTGATCCAACGCGTTGTACGTTACTAAAGAGAATTAATTGATACTGAGATATTTTTTAATCGGAATCACCCTAAGCAAGGCAGTAATACCACCAAATCACAAGCGGTTACAAGCTGTGAAAGAATTAGGAACATAAGCATTAATGATGAGCAGAAAATCAGTAATCAGGTGGACAATAGAGAGCGATTGAAATTGCATTTAAATTTATGCAGATTAAAGTTGGCTGGAAAGCATGGATCCGGAAGGGAGTTTCTCAAACAAGAAGTGCCAGAGAATAAACTGTTAGCATAGAATTTACGTCTACTACTAACCAGTTCAACTGTAAAATGAGATCACGTCGCCAGTCAAGTACTACGCTTAAATTCAAAAACTCTTGATACCATAGCGAAGAGCTCATTCGAACAATTACCATGAAAGTATTTAAAGAAAAGAAACATCGAGAGGCAACGTTATGGAGGCGAAAAAGTAGCAAAAAAGTCGTGGCACGTGGAAATAGAACAATCAATCCCCTTGAACTGAATAAAGAGTTCAGTTCGAAATTCCAATCATAGGATGAAGGTCGCAGCGTACAACGGCCGAAACATCGTGAATATGGCAATAAAGATGAGAAAAACATTGCAAACGATGTAAATAGTATAAACAGTTACAATACCGCATCTCAGAAATATAAGCAGATGCTGAAGAAGGCTGAAGCGTACAACGGCCGAAACGTCGTAAATATGGCAATAAAGATGAGGAAAAAGTCCAAACGATGTAAATAGTATAAATAGTTACAATACCGCATCTCAGAAATATAAGCAGATGATGAAGAAGGCTGGAGAATACAATGGCCAAAACGTTGTAAATATGACAATAAAGACGAGGACAACAGTCCAAACGATGTAAATAGTGTAAATCTATCTTTATTAATTTTCCGTTTACTGGGAATAAATATATTCTTCCTCGCTAATTCCTTAATATTCCGCAAGGCAAAATTACCAGTCTGAATTTGTAGAATGAAGATTTATTATTATTTGCAATATCTATACAGACGGGGAGGTACGGTGGAATAAGCGGCTCGGATGAGGAATCGGAGAGCCGAGTTCGAATTCACTCGGATCCATTACTTTCACCTAAGGCACTGGAATCCCCTTCTCCTCCAGATATGGATAAATAGCAGATCAAACTGGGTTCTATAGCCTTGGGTGGTCTAGGAGAAGGTAACTCTGAATTCAAAACCAGCTGCTTTAGGCTATCTTGCCCAAGAAGCACCACTTCTACTGCGGCCGCAGTACATGCAGTACCCCTGCTGAGTCACGGTAAATTCCCGGAGTTAATTACCGTATTAAATACGCTCTATGTAGTTAAAACAATGATCGTATGTACGATAAAGCCGCAAGGCATGAACAAAATTTACAGATACATTTTTCTTGCTTGCTCATTTTGTTACAAATACTGCATACATGGATAAATATTATTGCATATTTGCATTTCTTAACAGTTATATATTAAGAAATGCATGTATGTAATAATATTTATTCATGTATACAGTGTTTTAAACTGTTGATATGTGTTGATTTCAATAATCACAAAGGACAAACACACACACACACACACACACACACACACACACACACATATATATATATGTGTGTGTGTGTGTGTGCTCCTGAAAATTTTTTATTTCGGTTGAGCTCTCGGGGGAGAAAGCGTGCGTTTATAAACAGCGACTACAACTGCCACTAATGCAATACTCTTCGAGAGAACGAATCGAGTTCTCTTAGTCACTGGCGTGTTTATCTAAAAATAAATACGCTTAAATTCACCTTCACCGTGCGCCAACGGCTTAGGCATAGATTTTCCGACTAACGCCAGTTCAGCCGGGTTTCGATCTTAGCTAGGGGCAACCGGACGTCTACCCACACTGATGAGCAGTGATACAGCGAAACAGTCTGTTTGAGAATGACATTTGGTATCTATATATACACCAAATGTTTTCAAAATCTTGACTGATGATTGTTTTAACTATATTGAGCGTATTTAATACGGTAACGAACTAAGGGAAGTTACCTTTTATATTAACTGTAATGAATAAAGAGGCTCAGCCAACATATTTCCACGAGCCGCATATTAAAGGTCAAAGAGCCGAATGTGGTTCACGTCCCGCAGTTTGGCCACCCCTACACTAGGATATTGTAACTCCAAGTTCAATCGTGGACCGCGCAGTGTGTAGTTGACTCTAGTTGAGCAATAACTGAGAACTACTAAAATATGAACGACACGAGATATCCCGAGACCAGGGCACATGGAACGTGAACAATCTATCTCCGTAAATTAAAAGTTTCAGTTCAAAATTCCCTGCAGGCTATCTGGTTGCAGATACATAAGAGAAAGTCTTGAGGGCATCACAATGCCCGAAACAAATATGAAGACAATAATCCGCATGTAAATAATATTAAAAAATTACCAGCAAAACGAGTATACAATTTGGCCTTTTCACAAAGGGTATAATATAACGCATATGGGCACGTGGCCGAGTGGTTAGAACGTTCGCATTCTGACCATGAGTTCCGGGTTCGAATCTCACCACGGTCGATTTGTCAGGACTGGAGGGGGTCAATCCCAGCGTGCGGCACCTTTGAAAAGTACCTGAAAACCATACTGTGGGTTGACCGAAGCTTTGTGAATGAAATTGGGTAGTCGGAATCCCCGGGTGCCGTCGATAGCTGTGTTAGCACGACGTAACAAGTCATCGTGGCCGAGGCCTTGAGCGTGCTGACCTTGTTCAAATTGTTGATCACGCTAGATAACACGCTCTTCCCAGAAACTGTCTGTTCAACATAATTGCAGCATAAACCACAGGTGGGCTTTGGAAAGTGCCCGAAAAGCATACCACATGTTGACCCAAGCCTTTTGAATGAAACTGGGTATAAGGAACCCTTGGGGGCCGTCGATATCTAAGTCATCAAATTATTGATCATGCTAGATAACAGTTTCTTTCCCAGAAACTGTAACTAAGGTATAAATCACAAGCGCTGTGGGTGCTGAATAAACACGAAAAAATGCACCTAAATAAGCTTCTGCAATAGGGATTGGCTGCCCGCCCTAGTAGACGGGTATCCTTGAATACGATTTGCCAGCTATACATATATACATAATATAACACAATGGCGAACAGAGCTATAGTCTCCGAGGAAATCTGCATCCAGACACGTTTCGTCATCTTACTTATTATAAAATGCAGATTGTGTGTGTGTGTGTGTGTGTCTGTACGTTTATATATTGGATCGGATGTCCTACATTTTTCAACCGATTTCAACAAAACTTCACAGGACTACGTAAAATTACCTTGCGGTGGTTCTGACAGCGCCAAAAATGGGAAAAACACAATTGTTTTTGCACGAAATCAATTTGAAAACACGATAAAACACGATTCTGTCGGCAGAATGAAAGAGGGACAACTCATATCGAGTTATACTTATTATAAAATCCAGGTTGTTTCTGTGTGTGTGTGTGTGTGTGTTCGTTTATATATTGGATCGGATTTCCCGCATTTTTCAACCGATTTCAACAAAACTTCACTTTTTTTTTGGCAGGTAGTGTTTCTTATTGTCTTGCACACTTTTTTTTTTTATTTTTTACATTCAGAATGCTTTAAAATTCCATTTACAAGACAATTGTTTATAATAAAATTCTATTCAATCGGTAGAGACTCATAACGATTGAAAACAATGTTTTTGTTTGAGTTTGGGTTTGACCAATTCGTAAAAAATAAATAAAAATAAAATAAAACAAAACAAAAAAAATAATTAAGACATGCGTGTCCGTCAACCTTAAACAATAATCATTGTCAATTTTATTTTTCAGTCTTTATGATGGTCGATACTTGAGCTATCTCTTGCTGTTACATCCCCAGGCAACGCCGGGCTCTCCTGCTAGTAAAATATATGATATTAAGATTTCTTTCTATAAAATGAAAATGCGTATACAAATTCATAATATTAGAAAATTGTACCGTTATATATATATATATATATATATATATATATATATATATAGCGTGTCCCAGAATTAACTATTTCAGTGAGATCTGAAACTTTCTTTAAAAGGTCAATTTTATTTCTGTTCATCATGTTTAATATATGTTTAGAGACGGATAAATTTCTAATTTTGTTGATAACTTTATAATTTTTATATAATTCTTTT
>CAHIKZ030005000.1:950000-1002500 GCA_903632075.3 Acanthosepion pharaonis
ATGAGAGAACACCCATTCATCGCCATAGTTGAAAATTCAGGGTCTGCTTGATATGATTCAAATTTTCAGGTTAATATTTTAATTTTGTAGTATCTAAAAGTTTCAAAATCTCGAATCAAATTCCTTTTATATTCCATCATTTTACTTTTTGCCAAAATAATACAGGCTGTCCATAAAGTCTCTTTACAATTAAAAAAAAATTATTTGTCTATATTTCTGAGTTGTGGTATTATGTACACTATTTACATTATTCGGACTATTGTCCTCATCTTTGTCGACATATTTACTACAAAGTTTCGGCCGTTATACGCTCCGGCCTTCTTCAGGTGGTTGGAATGTCGAACTGAACCCTTTATTTCGCTCACTGGGATAGACTGTTCTAGTTCCACATGCCATTTTTAATGGATATCAGTTATCTCCAAAGACTGTGAGTTCAATACTCAGTTAAGGCAGTGGAGAACTTGGAGAGGGGAATTAACAGGAGATAACTGATAACTAACATCCATTAAACATGGCACGTGGAACTAGAACAATCAACCCCAGTAAGCGCAATAAAGGGTTCAGTTCGATATTCTGACCACCAGAAGAAGGCCGGAGCGTACAACGGCCGAAACGTTCTAATGAATATGGCAACAAAGATGAGGACAATAGTCCGAATAGTGCAAAGAGTGAACATAATACCTCACCTCAGAAATATAGACAGATACTGAAAGACCGAAACTTTGTAATAAATATGGCAACAAAGATGAGGACAATAGTCCGAATAATGTAAATAGTGTACATAATACCTCATCTCAGAAATATAGACAGATACTGAAAGACCGAAACTTTGTAATAAATATGGCAACAAAGATGAGATCAATAGTCCGAATAATGTAAATAGTGTACATAATACCTCATCTCAGAAATATAGACAGATACTGAAAGCCCGAAACTATGTAATAAATATGGCAACAAAGATGAGGACAATAGTCGGAATAATGTAAATAGTGTACATAATACCTCATCTCAGAAATATAGACAGATACTGAAAGCCCGAAACTATGTAATAAATATGGCAACAAAGATGAGGACAATAGTCCGAATAATGTAAATAGTGTACATAATACCTCATCTCAGAAATATAGACAGACACTGAAAGACCGAAACTTTGTATAAATATGGCGACAAAGATGAGGACAATAGTCTGAATAATGTAAAAAATGTATCACAAAAGTAAATGAACAGATCAATAAGTGGAGATTGTTACAAAATGATGAGTAGATATTGGAGTATATTTATGTAATTTAATACACCTCTATACGCGCTCCATTAATTGTACGAACCGTATCAAGGCGGTCCTTAAAAAGTGAAGCCTAGGCAGTTTCTGCCCATATATAGCAGCAATACTCCATTTTCCATCTGATCCAGCTCTTGTAAATGTAGAGGATTTCAGGAGGAGCCAGGTACTTACTGGGGAGGTACAGTGAACCGACCAATATGGATCGTGTGCAAGATTATTATGATGACGTTCTACACGGCGCTAATATACTTTCAAAGAACGCATTCTTCTTTGTTTCTTGCCCGTTCAGGTCGTAGGTTATCATAACCCTCCACGACTTCCAATCCTTTGTAGCTCTATGCAAGGTTTATCTTTTTGCTATCCCTCCTAATCCCTATCATTTACATAAACCCGTTAGGTAGGTTATGCGTTGATTTCCTTTTCCTTTATAAGGCTAGAGAGCCCAATCTGGTTATTTAACCCATAGCATGGGGAAGAAGAGATGGATCCATATCTTTCCAAAGGATAGTTGTACGAACTTGAATATAAAAATCTAAACCGGAATTCGAACCAGGCTCAATGTTTTCTTGTTCCGAACATCTAAATATTACACCACCTGCACATCCAACCCAGACACTTACCAACTAGAGGAATAACGAACAACTTCTTCTTCTTCTTCTTCTTCTTCTTCTTCAATATCATCATCATCTTCTTTATCATCATCTTCTTCTACTTCATCTTCTTTTTCATCATCATCATCATCATCTTCTTCTTCATGTTCTTCTTCATCTTCTTCATCATCATCATCATCTTCATTATCTTCTTCTTCATCATCATCTACTATTTTATCATCTTCTTCATCTTCGTCATCTTCTTCATCTTCTTCATCATCATTTTCTTCTACTTCATCTTCTTAATATTCATCATCATCATCTACTTTATCATCTTCTTCTTCATCATCATCATCATCATCTTCTTCATCTTCTTCTTCTTCATTAATCATCTTCTTCATCTTCTTTTTCACCATCATCATCTTCATCTTCTTCATCATCTTCATCTTCTTCTTCTTCATCACCATTCTTCTACTTTATCATCTTCTTCATCTTCTTCTTCATCATCTTCTTCTTCTTCATTAATCATCTTCTTCATCTTCTTCTTCACCATCATCTTCTTCATCTTCTTCTTCCTCATCTTCTTCTTCTTCATCATCATCTTCATCTTCTTGATCATCATCTTCTTCATCTTCTTCTTCATCATCATCCTCTTCTTCATCATCATCTTCTTCTTCATCTACTTCTTCATCATCTTCTACTTCATCATCTTCATCTTCTTCATCATCATCTTCTTCATCTTCTTCTTCTACTTTATCATCTTCTTCTTTTTTTTCATCATCATCTTCATCTTCTTTTTCATCTTTTTCATCATCATCATCATCTTCTACTTCATCATCATCTTCATCTTCTTCATCCTCTTCTTCTTCATCCTCCTCTTCTTCTTCTTCTATGTGCCATGACTCTTCAGGATCTTGGCGATCATTGTTCACCAAAACTTCCTGTTCTTCGTAACTCTTACTCTCTGCCTTTTTTGCTATCCTTCCGAATCCCTGTTTCGCCAATCAGTTGCATCACTTCATTAAGTAGGTTATGCATTGCTTTCCTCTGTTCCTCTTGCCTTCTAGATGCCCTGAGAGCGTCAAATTATCCAAACCTTCTTTCCTCTTTATGCATCCATATCGTATATATCGATGTAGCAGAGCGTGCGCAATGTATACAACGACAAATATTTTGAGAAAAATTCGAAAACAGAAACATTGGAATTTATGAAAACAGCAGTGATGTGAAACGAATGCACCATATATTTTTTATTTTCCTAAATATTATTTTAACGAATACATAGACCGGTAGACGTAATACACCGGGCGTCTACTCCAACACAAGTATCAACTAAAGATAACGTTTGCAGTAATATGAAATAATGACTGATTAAAAATAAAATCCATTAATTGCTTAGAAATGGTCCATATTCCGAAACTAATTTTAGAAGTCTTTTATCCATTGATTTTCTTTCTATGATGTACGTCACCCAGAATGTTATTCCAGTGTGTATCTTAGCTGTTAAATTTCCGATCACTAATGCAAACTTCCCCGTTCAGAATGCTTTACAAGTTATCGATAGATTCAGGCTAGGATAAATAAGTCGGCCACTCCATCAAACTAGTGTTGTTGAAGCTCATTTTGTCCAAAGATTTATTAGCTTCACACAGAATGTGACGGAGCATTGTCATACATAAATAATAAACTAGTTTCTTCTTGAACCATGGCTCCATGTGAGCCTTCAAAAATCGATATAAGTCTAAACAGTCGTCTTGATATCTGGAGACAGACTCATCATTTGACCTATAATATAATTTTTGCAATTTTCACTTTTGTTTTTATTCCCTTTGAAAGCTCTGAAATAATTAAACATTTCTCTTTATCATCAAAATCAGCTTTAAGATCCATTTTCAGTTTTCACACCGTCAATGTAGTTATTAAATTGAGATTCTGAAATCCGGGACATTTCATAAAATGGCTGCCGTTTGTTTACATCAGCGAAGAAAGCGATGACTTTTGTCTTTCCATGTAAATATTGCCAACATTCAGCAAATAAACATTTAGATTCTATTTAAGTATTTCTTTTATATATCGATAAAATGTGAAGAGGCTAATAACGTGGGATATAGTGTGTAGGGCTGAAATTTGGAACTCATTTTCAAATGTGCTGATTTTTTTTTACCAGGTTTCCTGTGACTCGGCCGCTCTTTAATCTCTTTTCTCCTATCTTTGTCCTCTTTTCTCTTTCCTTCTCTCTTTTGTCTTAATGTCTTCATCTCTTTCTCTCTTTTCACTCAAATCTCAACAGCTTCCGGTAATCTCTGCCATTCCAGACTCTCCTTATCCCCAAATTTATCTTCGGGTGCCGGTTCTCGTCGCTACGTGTCAAACTAAGATAAAGTCCTAATTAGTGTCCGTTGCAACCACTTTTATTCTAATTATATAAATAAAAAAAACAACAAAAAACAACAAAAAAACAAAAATGCCTATTGCTTTTCTTTACCCATTATTTAACGGATCATTTTGACTACCGTGTCTGCTGTAATCTGGGGAGACACGCCCCCAATGTTGTACGTCCTTCAAAGAACGATAACCATTACCGAATAGATTTTAAATAAGCACTTCAGTGATTAAAACATTCTCGCGTGTTTATTTATTTAAATAATTTTTTTTTTCTGTTTTTAGATCTGAACAGATATTTTTCTTTCCGCCTTTGGCTTCTCAGCCAAAACGGAATTTTCTCTTCAGAAAAAACAACAAAAAAAAAACAAAAACAAAAACAAAAAAACTACACAACACGTTCCTTCCAAAATGAATCTTTGGAAACCATTTTATATTGCTTCCAGTATTAAACAAACATCTTTGTTGATTTGGTCTTATATTCAGTATTATGCTAAATGGATGCTACTTATTTTTCCTTTGAAGAAAGCGTGAAAAAAAAAAAATAAAGAGAGAAACACACGGACTTCATAATCTGTTAAAGATTTGCACAACTCTTAATACCATTCACCCAAGACTCATTGAAGGTAGAGGAATATCGAATGAGATGAGTATGTAAGAGACGTAAGACATGCATATTATGAAGCAATGTATTAGATCATAGTTGATTCAAGATATGAAGAGGTCAACATTATAGAGATCAAGGAAGCATCCTTTCAACAATCTGTTCCCTAAAGTAACAGTTCTGGGGAAGGCACTTTCTAAATAGCACTTCCTCGTGACATGAAATACGAAAGGGATGAGAATGAGTTGTCTTAGTGTACGTGTCATGGCGGGTCCTAGCTGCGGAGGCCTAAATTGGTAGAACTAAATAATGTAACCCGTCTATACGAGCGAGATGATCACAACGTTTTGCTGGTGGGAAAGGGGTTGTACTATGGAAAATAACCAGTCACTCACAAGGCCGTGTAGTCGCTTTTCAGCTCTGTCAAGGTTGGAAAATAAGGATTGTGTAGTCTCAGCTCAGATATGGCAGCAATACGTCATTTTTGACCTGATCTGACTCTTGAAAAGATAGATCATGCCAGGAGGAGTCCGGTGCTTCCTGGAGCAGCACAAGGAAGCGGCCATTTTCCAGTATCTTTAGCGATGGATCATATATACAAGTTCCATTTGAGATCTGGGTTGCGTTTAAGTCACAATGGGCTCTCAAGGCATGGGGATTCCCTGAGAGAACACCCATTCATCGCCATAGTTGAAAATTCAGGGTCTGCTTGATATGATTCAAATTTTCAGGTTAATATTTTAATTTTGTAGTATCTAAAAGTTTAAAAAATCTCGAATCAAATTCCTTTTATATTCCATCATTTTACTTTTGCCAAAATAATACAGGCTGTCCATAAAGTCTCTTTACAATTAAAAAAAAATTATTTGTCTATATTTCTGAGTTGAGGTATTATGTACACTATTTACATTATTCGGACTATTGTCCTCATCTTTGTCGACATATTTACTACAAAGTTTCGGTTGTTATACGCTCCGGCCTTCTTCAGGTGGTTGGAATGTCGAACTGAACCTTTATTTCGCTCACTGGGATAGACTGTTCTAGTTCCACATGCCATGTTTAATGGATATCAATTATCTCCAAAGACTGTGAGTTCAATACTCAGTTAAGGCAGTGGAGAACTTGGAGAGGGGAATTAACAGGAGATACCTGATAACTAACATCCATTAAACATGGCACGTGGAACTAGAACAATCTACCCCAGTAAGCGCAATAAAGGGTTCAGTTCGATATTCTGACTACCAAAAGAAGGGCGGAGCGTACAACGGCCGAAACGTTGTAATGAATATGGCAACAAAGATGCGGACAATAGTCTGAAAAGTGCACCCTTTATTTACTGAACCCTTTATTTCGCTCACTGGGATAGAGTGTTCTAGTTCCACGTGCCATGTTTAATGGATGTCAGTTATCAGTTATCGCCAAGGTGTGTGAGTTCAATACCTGGTTAAGGCAGTGGGGAACTTGGAAAGAGGACAGTATTTACATTAGTCGGACTATTGTCCTCAAGGACACATGACACAGTGGATAAAGGCGTTGGTTAGATCCAGTGACAGACCCAAAGAAGGTGAGTTCAATACCTGGTTAAGGCAGCGGAGAACTTTCAGATGGAAAATTAGCAGAAGATAACTTATAACTGACATCCATCAAACATGGCACGTGGAACTAGAACACTCTACCCCAGTGCGCGAAATAAAGGGTTTAGTTCGAAATTCCAACCACCTGAAGAAGTCCGGAGCGTACAACGGCCGAAAGTTTGTAGTAAATATGGCGACAAAGATGAGGACAATAGTCCGAATAATGTAAATAGTGTACATAATACCTCATCTCAGAAATATAGACAGACTTTGAAAAGAGGAATTAACAGGAAATAAATATAGCGACAAAGATGAGGACAATAGGGAGAGCGTATTCAACAAAAAAATTGAAAATTGCTTTTTACACTGCAAATTATTCGTTATATCATATCCAAGGATTTTACAAAAATTAGAGCCGATTATACAATATTTCAAACTCAATTTAGGTTTATAGTTCGTAACCATGCAATGAAATGAGGTAACATAAACCGTAGATTTGTCAGTTGAATATCATTACATTATTGTTACATAATTATAGTGAAATAAATAATTTTTTTTGTCAAAAATATTTTATTTTTCGACGTATATTAATTTTAAATAGTCATTTTTACAGGCTTTATTTTTAAAATGGAATAAGATCATTGTAAATTTCAGAATTTCGCTATTGCCCATCAAAATGACTGGAAGAAAGCGATCTATAAACAACAATGGAAAAGAGAGGTAACAAAGCGTGAACGAAATTGCTCCAGTTTGTTCATCTTAGGAAACTTAGCATTGCAGCCAAAGTATTTTAAAATGTTGCCAATAACAAAGGAGAAAATGAAAAATACCTAAAAACAAATCGAATATAGCATCAAAATTTATATTATTTTTATTTATTTTTTATGTAACTAATTACATAATTGTCAACAATCTTTTCGTAAAACTTTATATTTCCTGTAATTAATTCGTAATAAATATTATTATTACTAATATTTTACTTAAGTGTAAGGTAGTCCATATTTACAATTTACATCTAACCATGAAAAGAAATGTTGATCAAAACTACCTAAAGTCTTTAAGCACGTATTGCCGCAAAATTATCAAATTGAATACGCCCCTCCTCCGCCGAACGCATCATATTCTGGAGCCACATAATTCGATAGGCCAATCGTGAAAATAGATCTACTTAGGCCTTCCGGTATAGCACCCCTGTTGTAGATTTCATTTTCATTTCTGCAAAATATGTCTATGCCGAAATCATATGAGATTTCCAGCACCTCTATTACTTATTCCGTCTAGTCCTACCACTTTGTTTCGCTTTACTTTGGCCAGTGCAGATTCCACTTCAGATTTTAATATTCCACTTCCTTCGATATTCCTGTGTATTGCTGATTATTCTCTTTCGTCGTTGAAAAATTTTCCATTGTAACAAAATTTATCATCCGAATTCTGATTAATAGAATCAGACCGGAAATATGACAGGAAAAGTGCGGGTTCCTTAAAGACACTGGAACAAGAAACACGATATTTATGCTGAGAATGATATCAGAAAGAATAATACAAATACAGAAGGACATGTACCCGTGTTTCATAGATTATGCGAAGGCCTTCGATAAAGAACGTCACAAAGACCCTGGGTATAGTTGGGAAGGATGTTAGAATAATCAAGAACCAATATTGGCAGAAAACAGCCTACATACGGACAGAAAATGAGTTCAGCAGACATTCAAAAATAAAAAGGGGTGTAAGACAAGAATGCATCATACAGTAAGGCGATTCTGAAAGAATTAGAAATCCTACCAGGATTCATAATTGACGGCCACAATCTTAGTAAGATAAAATATGCAGATGACGAAATGTTGATAGCAGACACGGAAAGAAAAATACAAAAACTCCTACAGAAGGTAAGAAAGGAAATCGAGAAGAAAGGATTAAACATCAATCATAATAAATAAATAAAAATTCAATCGTTATTACCCCTAGTAATAAATAAATAAAAATGCAATGCTTATTACCCCCTGTAATAAACAAATAAATAAAAATTCAATGCTTATTACACCTCGTAATAAATAAATAAAAATTCAATGCTTATTACCCCTCGTAATAAATAAATAAAAATTCAATGCTTATTACCCCTAGTAATAAATAAATAAAAATTCAATACTTATTACTCCTAGTAATAAATAAATAAATAAAAATAAAGAAAGGATTAAGAAAGGGATCTCAACAGAATTTGCTTATTACGATAGCCTGAAAGAAATTTCTGATCATGCCTTCCATTGCTGCCATGTAGTCCGTTCATTTTGGCGGTTTTCATGAAAGCCAAATAATGTCGGTTAATACAGCGATCGGAAATGTGTTGAAAATAAAAAGCAGCAAAGACTAGAAGATTCGTCCGAATGAAGTAAAATTAGATAGTTACAACTCCTCGTAATAAATAATTAAATAAATATTCAAGATAAACCCGAGGAATGCCGGAGAGTACAGCAGCCGAACCTTTGGAGTGGGAAAAATAATAAAGACGAATAAATTATTCCAAATGAATAAAATAAGAATGGTTATAACTCCTCGGAATCAATAAATAAAAAGAAAAATAAACAAATAATTTATTAACATAAAACCGGGGAGGGCCGGTGAATACAGCGACCGGAACGTGATTTTTAAAAAAAGAATCAAAGACAAGGAAATTACTTCAAATAAATAAAAATTAAATGGTTACAACTCCTCACAATAAATAAATAATTCTCAGAAACCTGAAAGAGACCCGAGAATCCAGTGACCGGAACTTTGTGTTAATCAAAAAATACGACAAAAACAATGTAGACGAGAAAATTAAAAGAAAGAAAGAAAGAAAGAAAGAAAGAAAGGAAAAGAAAGAAAGAAAAAAGAAAGAAAGAAAAAGAAAGAGTAAGAAAAAGAAAGAAAAAGAAAGAAAGAAAGAATAAGAAAAAAGAAAGAAAGAAAGAAAGAAAAAGAAAGAAAAAAAGAAAGAAAAAAGAAAGAAAAAGAAAGGAAAAAGAAAGGAAAAAGAAAGGAAAAAGAAAGAAAGACAGAAATAAAAATCAGATATATTTCATGTTTATGTATATAAAATTGGGAAAAAAAATCCAAGAAATACTTAGCAAGCTTAGCTTCATCTGGCACAAGGCCAACAGTTCTGGGAGATCCGTACATACAGTACACTAATGAAAGGGAAACGAACAACTAACTAACAATTTTTTCAAACTAAATAAAAATAATAGGAAGCCTGCTTGTATGAGTCCCATCAGTTCCTGTCTATCAAACAGTAAAACAGACAATTGGTTTCTGAGGGAGAGCCGAGGATGAAGTGCCGTGTGTTTTCTTAAACACCTGTCTAGCCGATTCTCTCTTACCAGAAAAAAAAAAGAGCAAAAAAGAAGAACAAATAAAAACTGTAAAGAGAAGGGAAAGGCTGTCGATTGTTTCTTAAGAAGTTCAATGTTGCATTCATTCCACTGTTTAATAAATGTATATTCTGTTGTTCAACTCGAAGTAGCTTCCAGAGGAAACCTCCTCGCTCCCTCGCACATAGATGCTAGAAACGTCACTCATGTCCGATTCCTTTCGTGCATGCTAAACTCCCTACTTCCCTGAAACTTTTCTTATCACATCTGGTATTTCCTTTATGCTGGTGCTTAAAGCAATAGAGCAGATCGCCATGAGAATGTTTATTCTCGAATATTACCCTCGATTTCTATGCCACCATTCTAGCCGTAGTCGTGTGAGAAACACCATTTTTAGAAACCAAAATTAGGATGCTTGTCTCCGTTGGTTGTTGTATAATTAAAAGAAAATAAAAACTTGTAATTCCAACAAATGATTTTTTTATGGAAATATTTCGGCTAATATTTGCCAGTCTTGATCACTCCTTATTTTGTTCTGTTTTACTCAAATTAAAGAGCGACATAGACTGGCAACTGCTAGCCGAAATATTTCTATAAACAAATAAATCATTCGTTGGAACTACAAGTTTTTTCTTTCTTTTAACTATTTTTAGAAGCCTGTCTATTAAAGCAGAATATTATCGTACACATCCGTCCTGAGTATGACGATAAACAACATCCGCGTCTTGAGTAAGACGATAAACTATGTCCTGATCAGGAGGTTTTGAGGAGCGTGGAACCACCTCTTAATTGCTAGTGTTCTCAGAGCCACACTAACCCAGGGTGGTAGCATCTATTAGAGTCCCAGCTACAGGCAAATAGTTAACTCCGAAACTGAGGTAAACAACATTATGAAAATGTAAAAATAGGTTTTAATACCAGAAATATTTTGTAAAAAATTATGACCAGAAATAATTATTTTAAGAAAAAATAACTATTACTATTATTTGAAAAAAAATTACCAGCAATACGTTTTTTAAAATAATATTACCAACTATACATTTACATACTTAGATAGATAGATAGATAGATAGATAGATAGAAAAATAGATATATATATATAGATAGATAGATAATGAAAATACATAGATAAATAAAATAGATAGATAGATAGATAGATAGATAGATAGATAGATAATGAAAATACATAGATAAATAAGATAGATAGATAGATAGATAAAAAATATTACTAGCTATAAAAATCTTGTCAGCATTAAATAACCCATTGAGGTGTTGATATGCCGTAAAACAAAACAAACCAAACCAAACTATCGCACACATTTGTACATCCAAGGACAGAAATAGATCGGATATCATGAAACCCGACAAAATGAACGGACTACATGGCAGCAATGGAAGGCATGATCAGAAATTTCTTTCAGGCTTCTGTTTAGATCCCTTTCAAAGAAAAGTTGCTGTGTCGTGAAGACAAACCATTTTCAAGGTGTGTCAGTGACTTGTCAGATGCGGCATTGCTATATATTAAGCAGATTTTTAACTTATTTTTGTTCCAGCCCAAAGAGAAGAAGTTTAGTATGAGTGCTGATACTCGGCCGGCATATAAGGTAGCAAAAAAAGAACCAATAAACGATTTAGGAGGTTAAATGCTTGATTAGACTCAACTCAAATATGTCGTCCATCCCAACACGCTTATGTTGTTTACGCGTGTAATCATAGGGATGATTACGTATATTGTTGGTTCCAATGCAAGGGGAAATACAACAAAAACACCACCTTTCAAAAGTTTATAGAAAAATAGCACAGATACATGCTGGGATTTCTTGCTAGTCGAAAAGAACTCGGTTTCATCTGCCATATTTTTGTTCTTACTTGTCTTGAAGTCAGAACGCTGCGATCAGTTGTCGGTATCCCTTTTATGCGTTAATGAACTTTTTGCCTTATTACTGTTAATTTGCGTACTTTTGTCTGTCACACACAAATACACACATATACACACACAAACAAACAAACACGCACATATATATATATATATATATATATATATATATATATATATATATATATATATATATATATACCTAGGTACAGGGTTGGTAGAGATGGAATAAAATTCCGATAACCAGAAACTTTATTCTTAAAAAAGTGCTCAATACCGAGTAGAGCAAATAATATTTACCCAAATTATAACATATGGATTTTTTGTAACATCACTACAAAAAACTGCAATTTTGTTCCGACACTTTTGGTGTCCTATCAAGTGATGGTGTTGACTACAAAATAAAGGGTTTCCCTGTCAACACCATCACTTGATAAGACAGTTTCATGCTTGAATGTAATCATCCCGCCTGCTTATATATATATATATATATATATAATGGAAAATAAAGCATAATATTCTTTTTTTAAAATTCACATTACAACCAAAAACGTTTGCGTTATCTCTCTTCTTTTTAATATACACACTTTTCTCTCGTTGGAACTACTATAACCTCTTCCTTTATATATATATATATATATATATATATATATATATATATATATATATATATATATGTATGTATGTATGTTTTTTCATTATAAAAGATTATAATAAAAAACATTTTATATCCTTACACAAAAAGCTTTTATGTTTCAATACTATGATTGTACTTCGTCAGGCGATGGTAGATAACTTGTGATGAAAAATGATTTATTAGGGAAATAATAATATAATAAATCATTTTTATCTCAATTTATCTACCATCACCTGACGAAGTATAATCATTGTATTGAAACATGAAAGGTCTTATGTAGCGATGTAAAATGTTTTAATGTACTTTATTATAATAAAAATATTATAATAATATTTTGCTCTACTTTGTATTGAGCACTTTTTAAAAAAGTAAATGCTCCGAAGTGTTAATTTTTACTCCATTTTTTCTGTATATATATATATATATATATATATATATATATATTCAAAATTATAAAATATCCATGTTATAGCATGCTACAAAAATTGCAATTTTGTTTCAATACTACTGGTATCTTATCAAGTCATGGTGTTGATTTAAAAAATAAAAAAATGCATGACACCATCGTAGTTCAAGGCTAAATATGGTATGTTAGAATCTGTCATCGACAACATCCATTCGTCCTGGGTATGGCGATGAACTACATCCGCGTTTTGGGTAAGACGATAAACTACATCCAGCAGCAAGGCCTCTGACCAGGAGGTTTTGAGGAGCTTGGAACCACCTCTTAATTGCTGGTGTCCCCAGGTCCACCCTGACGCGGGGTGATAGCATCTGTTAGGGTCCCAGCTATGGGAAAATAGTTAACACCCAAATTTGTGTAAAAATAGGCTTTCATACCAGAAACACTTTGTAATAATAATAAAAAATTACCAGCAATATTTTTGAAGGAAAAATTATTACCAGTAATACTTAAAAAAAAAAAAAATACCAGGAATACAAAGTTACACATTCTTTGAAAAAAATATGACCAGCTATAGATTTCTTCAAGGAAAAATATTCCCAGGAATAGATTTTTGAAGAAAAACATATTACCAGCAATAAAAATGTTGTTGGCATTGAGGTTGATATGCTGTAAAACAAAAACAAAAACAAAAAAAACAAAAAAACAATCTAAAATACATATTCTAAAGAATCTATCCTAAAAATCGGCATTAAATAACCCATTGAAGGATGCAGTAAAACAAAATAAACCAAACTATCTAAACCAAAAGAACGAATTCTATTCATATGAATCTATCCTAAAAATGTTGTCGGCATTAAATAACCCATTGAGATTGATATGCAGTAAAACAAAATAAACCAAACCATTCTAAACCAAAGAATGCATATTCTATTCATATGAATCTATCCTAAAAATGTTGTCGGCATTAAACAACGCATTGAAGTTGATATGCCGTAAAACAAAATAAACCAAACCAATCTAAACCAAAGAATACATATTCTATTCATACGAATCTATCCTAAAAATGTTGTCGGCATTAAATAACCCATTGAAGTTGATATGCCGTAAAACAAAATAAACCAAACCAATCTAAACCAAAGAATACATATTCTATTCATATGAATCTATCCTAAAAATGTTGTTGGCATTAAATAACCCATTGAAGCTAATATGCCGTAAAACAAAATAAACCAAACCAAACTAAACAACATCCAGTATCCTGATGCTGATACCTTCACTGTAACCGTGGCAGAGATGGTTTTATTGAAAAATAAGCAAAAAAAGTTTTATTTAAACATACCAGAACATTTCTACATTGGTTCCATTAGTTGCATGCAACACAATCTAAAAGACACTCAATTTATTTCTATCTTCATAAACTTCTTGTGCCAGACATGGCTGCTAACACGAATTGGTGTTTTTTTTTGTTTTTTTTTTTATACGGTAATTTCGCTGGACCTATGTGTCTGTTTTGGTCTACGAACCTGGGCTTATAATGTCCTTTATATTCCGGTGTTGTCATTTTTCTTAAAAGACAGCGGTCAATAATAAGCACTTTTAATATCTACCTGAAGAGACAAACAAAAGAGAATTAAAAAAAAGAACAAACTATATATGAATTAAAACATTAATAACATTTCTTTAACATCCAAAGAAGTCTATTGATGGATCTTAACTCTAATGTGGACCTTATAGTTACCCTGTGTCTTTTTGTATACATAGATGAGATGATGTATTATGTACACTATTTACATTATTCTGACTATTGTACTCATCTTTGTTGCCATATTTATTACAACGTTTCGGCCTTTCAGTATCTGTCTATATTTCTGAGATGATGTATTATGTACACTATTTACATTACTCGGACTATAGTCCTCATCTTTGTCGCCATATTTATTACAGCGTTTCGGCCGTTTTCCTCAAGGACACATGGCACAGTGGATAAAGGCGTTGGTTAGATCCAGTGACAGGACCCAAAGGCTGTGGAGAACTTTCAGAGGGAAATTAACAGGAGATAACTGATAACTGACATCCATTAAAACATGACACGTGGAACTAGAACAGTCTACCCCAGTGAGCGAAATAAAGGGTTCGGTTCGACTTCGAAGACGGCCGGAGCGTACAACGGCCGAAACGTTGTAATAAATATGGCGACAAAGATGAGGACAATACTCCCAATAATGTAAATAATGTACATAGATGAGAGTCAGTGTTATACGTTCGCAGATGTTTCTTGTGCGAATTCTATAGCCCTGAATTTTATTTCAATTCCTTGGTTTGAATATTAGTAGACCTAACTTCTGGATAACAACTGATTTTAATCATAATGATTCAAGAGTGAATTTAAATTCAATGACCACAGAAACAGATTTAGAAATTTCTCGCCTTCTAACATTAACATTTGAAACGCAATCTGGGAAATTGTCCGTTACGCCATTTTAATCAGCCGGCACAAAAACTAAAACGAAGTAAATGATTGTTTAAAATATCAACTAAAAAAATGTTTCATAATAAATATATCTGGATTCTTTCGTCAACAGTTAATTCCATATTTGCAGTGTGGGCGCAAGTCAATGTCACTTGTTGTGGTTTGATTTGCCTCTTGGTCAGTGTCACTGATAGCTGCCATTCTCCTAGTAATCAACGATTTGTACCTCCACGCTTTAGAGAGTTCCTTAATACGTGCTGCGAGATACGCTTAGCTTGCTTAGTAATAATACACCATAAGGCCAGATGATGCGATATAGGTGTCGGATGATCGTGTTGAGGCAATATTTCAAGTAAGTTAGCTTGCCTTCCTTGAAAATACGTAATAAAGATTCGGTTAGGCAAAAATGAATATTTTATACAAAAAATATATTTTCCGATGTACTTTCGTCTTATTTTGCGCTTTATGAAAATAAAATTTATAGGATTAGAGAGAACTGTTCACTTTTCAGACAAGGGAGGTTTTAAAATGGAAAAGAGTGAAAAATGGCTTTAAAGTGGGAGCTTCAAAATTAAAAAAATGTACACATAAATGCCAAAAATAATTACTATTTAAAATGGCAACTAAAAAGTGTTTTATAATAAATAAATAAATAAGTCTGCGACATGTAAGTTTTTAAAGAGAGAAGGTTTCGCTGAATTGTTTCACTGTTTTTTTTTCCAGTTAGTCTAAACGAAAAGTGAAGAACGCTCGAGTTTCAAGACAATATACATGATTGATTGATTTATTTTTTACGGATTATCAACACTTTGCAGAATAATATTTTTAGATTGTAAGATTTTTTTGTTGGGGGGAGATAATAATGGTTGAATGAAACAAGTCTTACTAATTAACCCATATCTGGGGGTCGTAGAGGTAGATTCGTATTGTTTCCCGTAAGTAAATATAACAAACCCAAAGGGAATTGGAACTCGACTTTCAGATTAACAATTCCGTGCCATTATCCGTTACACCACCTGCATATCAAAACTTACAGCACCTGGTATTCCAAAGTGGTCACCCATCCATATAATGATCAGGCTCGACGTTGCTTAACTTCGGTGATCGTACGGGAATTCGACTCTCCGATTAACAATGCCAAGCCATTATTCATTACACCACCCGCACATCCAAGCTTACAACACCTGGTATTCCCAAGCGGTCACCCATCTAGGTACTGACAAGAATTGACGTTGCGTAACTTCTGTGATCATACGGGAACCAATGTTTCAAGTGAAGCCAATATAAGATATAAGAATTTCATCCAACCCGATATACTCAGGTTGAAGGATCAAAATCATTTTTAATGGAACAACGACACTATTATGGGTCTTTCAAGTAGTTGTTCCTGACTCAATATTTTGGTAGAATTGTAGTTTGAAAAAAACAAAACAAAAAAAAACTTACCTCAAGGACGTCCGTACGTAAAAAGAATATCGTGGGGAAGCCATATTGTTTTTATGCTGACAAATTAACGCAAAATCACAGCGACTACGAGATTTGAGAAAATATAAATATGCAGTGTACGAAAGACGGGGGAAGGCGAGAAAAAGAAAGTTAGTCTACAAAAGACTAGACAATACGACAAATACAATGTCTACACTTTGTCACTCAGGATTAAACTACAAGAATTATGATTATAGTCTCCATGATTTATTTGTTTTCAGTAAAATAGTTTACCTACCAACATAAGTTATTGTCTGTTTCAATGATTTCTGTTCATGAGTGAAATTTCCATCGAATTCGATTCATAACATCGGAAAATTTACAAGAGTTCCTAAAGAGATAGTTTAGAGGCTTTGATATGAACTTTTTTTTTTAAAGAATTTTGGAAAATTGAGTTGTTTATTATTTTCCGAGAAGAGATGAACGTGAAACGATCTTTCGAAACCCACCTGCATTTTGGAAGTAATTTTATGGTAGAAGGGTAGTACTTTCTTTTTGTAAATGCCATTTGAAAAAACAAACAGATTTTCAATTTCGAAGCAAAAATTCTTATCAGGTTGCCGCATGAAAAGGTCAACAGATTCTGACAGCAAACCTCAAGCCCTTTATTGTGCGCAGGTGCTCCAAATGTCAGAAATGTTCGGTAGTGGGTGGCCTCAAGAGTCATAAAAATCTGTCCAAGACTGGAATTTATGTCTAATGTACTTGTTGACTTGAGTTGAAGTTGGTATGAACGCACGCTCGCGCGTGTGTGTATGTATGTGTGTGTGTGTGTGTGTGTGTGTGTGTGTGTGTGTGTGTGTGTGTGTGTGTGATGAAGAGATGAGCTTCAGAGACGGTGGTTTTTTCCAGTATGGAGATTTGTTTTCGATGCTGAGTACGAGGATTAAGAAGAGAGCACTAAGAAATTGCCATAGCAGCAAATGTAATCTATCTATCTATCTATCTATCTATCTATCTATCTATCTATCTATCTATCTCTGTTTATTCATATCTATCTATCTATCTATCTATCTATCTATCTATCTATCTATCTATCTATCTATCTATCTATCTATCTATCTAATACATAAAAGATTAATGGACAGAGTTGAATCAGACCAGGAAACAGTGGTATTAAAAAGTGCTCAATACACGTATGAAAAAATAGAATTAAAAATAACAAGTAAATCTTTTAACTTTAAAAATCAGGTCAGTTGAATCCGTTAACTTGGTTTCAACCTAACGGTATGCTCAGCCGCTTTTTTTTTATGAAATGACCACCTAAAGCTTTTTCTGTTTTCTAAAAGCTAAAGAACGCTACATTATTATTTTCAAAAATAAATAAACAAATACACGACGTTGGGTGTAATAGGAAGAGAGGAGGAAGATGTGAAGAAGAAGAAGAAGAAGAAGAAGAAGAAGAAGGGGAAGAGAAGAAAAACAAGTGTATTGTAAATGTATTGAAATACACACACACACACACACACACACACACACACATATATATATATATATAGTTAACAATGACTTCTCTAACCACCTCATCGACCACCAAATTAGACTATTTCATCCCAAAGTAAATAATAATGATAGTGAACACACAGTAAAAAATAACATAAATATTTTCTACAAAAATCAAATGCACATTAACTACAAACAAGATGAACCTTCACTTAGAAATATTATAAAGAAATACTCTACCCAACTGACCCGACCAAAAAATCAAATTTTCTAGTCCCAAAAATTTAAAACGGCTAACCTTATTCTCAAAAACAACAACGCACCATCAAAATCAAAATTGCAACGAACGAACATTATCTATGAGTTCGAATGCCTCTTAAGAAATTGTGTTCTTGATCAAACCAAATTCATAAATAATTACATCGGTCACACTACTACATGCCTATCCCGACGACTTACGTTACACCTATCTGACCACGGCTTTATTAGAATCCATTTAAACACACAGCAAAGTTACCAGACTCCATCCGAAACATACTAGTAGAAAATACAAACATAATAACCTCATCCACATGTAAAAAAAGATTAATAATAATGGAAGCCTTAACAATAAAATAGTAAAATGCCAACACTTAATATTAACTACGAATACGGTCACAATGTGCTGTGTTCGGAAAATAAAACATCTGTATAACACTAAAAACATACATACAACCCCCACACCCAATTATATTTAAAAAAAAATAAAATCACCCTTGATAATGGCTAAAAGTATAGCCAAAAGTGCTCGGAATTACAGAACATTTGGACAGCTTCTGTGTCTAGGAAAGAAAACACTTGTTCGAAAACAAGAAAAATTAAATAAAAAGCTTAATCGCAGTACCTTGTCTGTCGTCTTTAATGGAACATGTATAACAAATAATATATATATATATATATATATATATATATATATATATATATATATATATATATATATATGTACTAAATTCCAAAGACAGTTGTGCTTTTTTCAAACCACCACTTTGTCTTCACAATACAGGTCAGTATATTTTATTTAATTATTATTTTTTTTTTGTATTTCATATCTTAAAGGAAAATAAAAGCCTTCTACTGCCGATAAAAAAGTGTTTGGGGTGTAGTTTTGACTCGTTGACCGCCTTTCTCCTATCGTCTCCCTCGACTTTGAATTGTCAAAATCCCGGCTGTTACCAAGCCTGTCCCCATGGCTCGCATCTGTCTTGTCGCTCAAATGTTCATTTTTTCATGATGGCTTGAAGCCTAGCGGTTAAAAGGTGTTACGGTCTCTTTCGTGCGACTGGAATCAATCTGACTCTTTAGCATCTCCTTCTTTTAATTGAGTTGCCATTTAGTTCTCTAATTTAGAACATTTCAATGTTCCACTCTTACTGCAACTGGACGGGTATCTTGGATAAATATTGGTAAACCGACTTTTTCTGTTTGAAGAGTCATCACGCTTAGCTTGATATAAGGCCGAAAGTGCGGGGTATACAATGAAAATCGAAATCATTATTGGTCAGTTAATATTCTGCTTGACGAGACAACTAATGGCCGCCCCCCCCAAAAAAAATAAGCAGTTTGGGTCCTCTAAATAAATAGGGCATAGATATAATATGCAAGTAACGAGAACATTTTAAGGCAAATAAGCTCTACAAGCATAAAGAAACATAGAGAGGAAAGAAAGCTTGGAGAAATTTGCACTCACAGGGAAAAATGAATGCAAGTGAAGCAGAAAAAACAGCAAGTAACCAACTTAATGAGTTTGTGTGAACAGAACAAAGATACAGAGAGATTTGCATCAACAAGTGACAGGCAGTTGTGGAGAGTCACGATCGCCCACGTGCTGAAAGGATACGACAAATAAAAGAAGGATGAGTATTATTTTTATTTACTAAACATGGCTTCCGATCAGTTTCGTTTGCCCATTTTAAACCTTTGAGCCCTGACCACCGTTTTACCGGTGGTAAAGAAAAGTGACGTAAAGTCCAGCTACCGGGTGAACAGAGGTAGAAAAAAAAGGACGTAATGACCAGCCACCGCTTTACCGGTGGTAGAGAAAAATGACTAAATGCCCAGCAACCAGTTAAATGGTGGGTAAAGACTTGTAACTATTTTTATATCTACTGTGAAATATTACATACCAATTATTTGCGAATTTTGAATCAGGAGCTCAGGCAGAAGGTTTAAAATTATTCCGGAACGCAAGGCTCAAAGGGTTAAAATTGTTCCGGAACGCAAGGCTCAAAGGGTTAAAATTGTCCAGGAACGCAGGGCTCAAAGGTTTAAAATTGTTCAGGAACACTAGGCTCAAAGGGTTAAAATTGTTCAGGAACGCAGGGCTCAAAGGGTTAAAATTGTTCAGGAACGCAAGGCTCAAAGGGTTAAAATTGTTCAGGAACGCAGGGCTCAAAGGTTTAAAATTGTTCAGGAACACAAGGCTCAAAGGGTTAAAATTGTTCAGGAACGCAGGGCTCAAAGGGTTAAAATTGTTCAGGAACGCAAGGCTCAAAGGGTTAAAATTATTCAGGAACGCAGGGCTCAAAGGGTTAAAATTGTTCAGGAACGCAGGGCTCAAAGGTTTAAAATTGTTCAGGAAACACAAGGCTCAAAGGGTTAAAATTGTTCAAAGGGTTAAAACAGGAACGCTAGGGCTCAAAGGGTTAAAATTGTTCAGGAACGCAGGGCCCAAAGGGGCTAAAATTGTTCAGGAACGCAGGGCTCAAAGGGTTAAAATTGTTCAGGAACGCTAGGCTCAAAGGGTTAAAATTGTTCAGGAACGCAGGGCTCAAAGGGTTAAAATTGTTCAGGAACGCAGGGCTCAAAGGGCTAATTCAAAAAGGCTTTGTTCAACTTGAAATATGGTTTTCAGGTTCTTCCCAGCAGTACTGCTCACTGGGAACGCCTCCACCTTCCAAATATGACCAAGGAGCCACCCCCGTGACAAATAGATTCTCCATGGTAAGATTAACACTTTTATCAAAGTTAAGCAACTTCGAGCCTGGTAAGTACCTAGATGGGTGACAGCTTGGAAATACCAGGTGCTGTAAGCTTGGATGTGCGGGTGGTGTAATGGATAATGGCTCGGAATTGTTAATCAAAGAGCCGAGTTGCAATTCCCGTTGGGTTCGTTATATTCACTTAAGCGCAAATACCTTTGGAAAAATTTCGAATTCCTCTCTTCCCCCAGGTATGAGTTAAATAGTAAGACTTGTATCTGAAAATCATCTTCCAAAAACAGTTAATGCAATATTTACTCGCAAAAAGAAAATATTTGGAAAATCCCCTCAAAATATGTTTCGGCTTTAAATAACCCACAAAAGGTTGATAAACCGCAAAAAATTAAAAAAACAAACAAACATTTTAACCACACTATTTCCTCAGGCGTGTGAGCCCAATTCCCCATCAGTATAATCCCTAAAAAAATAATGGTTTCTTTTTTCTTTGACAAACAAGGTCGAAACAGAAAATGGTTGTAACACGTCTCGTCCCTAGATTTATTTTTTCCAGCAACTTGTGCGGGCAGACTATGCCATTCACTGGCAGGTAACTCAGGTAATTCTAATTTATATACGGTGCGGAGGGGATTCGATTGCATCATCATCATCATCATCATCATCATCATCATCATCATCATTATTATTATTATTATTATTATTATTATTATTATTATTATTATTATTATTATTAATATTATTATTATTTCCTTTGATTTCTAGCGTGTAGACATTTCGTTCCGGGTCCCGCCCAGAGACCTAAGGTTAGAAATGGCATCATGACATTTTCCATTTTGTATTTCTTTAAGGCATGGGCTTCCAGGAATCCCTTCAATTAGTCTACTGGAATCTTTTCCAACCAATTCGAGGGCTCCAACTACAATAGGGATTGTTGGTGTTCCCATGTGCCACATTTTTGAGATTTCGATTTCAACAACAACAATAATAATAATAATAGTTATTATTATTATTATTATTATTATTATTATTATTATTATTATTATTATATGTCCTTTGGTTTATGGTGTATACTCACTTCTTTCCGGGTCTCGACGAGAGACCTAAGGTCAGAAATGGCATCATGAAAAAAACCCCCAAAAAACCAAAAAACAAAAAAAAACCCAACAAAATAACAAACCAAAACGCTCATATTTTACATAGATAAAGCTCTTCGTAAGGTGTGGGCTGTACTTGTGAGTACTTTTTTTTTTTGTATTTCTTTAAGACATGGACTTCCAGGGATTCCTTTAATAAGTCTGTTGGGATCTTTTCTAATCAATCCGAGGGCTTCAACTACAACTGGAATTGTTAATGTCCTCATGCGCCACATTTTTGAGATTTCGATTTCAAGGTCCTTGTATTTTGATAGTTTTTTTTTAAGATCTTCAAAGATACATTGCAGTCTGCAAAGACTGCCATGTAAATAAGAAGGAACATTTTGTCTTTGCGGTCTCTAATCACGATGTCAGGGCGATTAGATTTGATTGTTCTCTCTGTGTGTATTGAAAAAATTCTCACAGATTCTATATCTGTAACCTGGTCTGGGCGGTGTTCATACCAATTTCTTGCAGTTTCCTTTCCGTAAGTGTTGCAGATTTTACAATGCAGATAATGGCCCACTCTGTGTTTTATATTCAGTGGCTGCCATACAGTGCAACCTGATACATGATGGTCAGTTGTTTCTGGATATTTATCACAGAATCTGTAATTTGGTTTGGTTTGGTTTGGTTTACGGCATATCAACATCAATGGGTTATTTAATGCCGAAAACTTTTTTTTCTGGTAATATTTTTGTTTTGTCAAAAATCTGTTTTTGTTAATATTTTTTCCTCAAAAATGTATAGCTGGTAATATTATTTCTCCAAAAACGTATAGCTGGTAAAATTATTTTTTTTCAAAAACGTATAACTGGTAATATTATTTTTTTCAAAAACATGTAACTGGTAATATTATTTTTTCAAAAACGTATAGCCGGCAACAATATTCTTTAAAAAAAAAAAAAAAAAAAGCGTATAGCTGGTAATATTATTTTTTCAAAAACGTATAGCCGGCAACATTATTTTTCTCAAAAACGTATTATCAGAGGCCCTGCTGTTGGACGTAGTTTATCGTCTTACCCAGGACGCGGATGTAGTTTATCGTCTTACCCAGGACGCAGAAGTAGTTTATCGTCTTACCCAGGACGCGGATGTAGTTTATCGTCATACCCACGACTTGCATTTTGGCTAACATAATTGTTCAGTATTTTATTATTATTATTATTATTATTATTATTATTGCATCTTTCGCTATCCCAGTGCACCTTCGGATTTCGGTGTCACATTTTCCGTTCTCTGTTAAAACACTTCCAAGATATTTAATATTTTTTAAAATTATCTCACCCCAAACAAGATAATGGAAACCTCTAACATGCAAAAGATTATTAAGAATGAGAAAAAACTGAATGAGGACGATAAAAGACAATGATTTAAGGTGGCAGAAGACGACAATTGGTATTGCTTTCAAATTTTTAAGGATCGTCTTTGATAGGAAATCAGGAAGCCAGAAGAGAGTTCCACAAGCGAGAAGTGTGACTGAAGAAGCTACTAGCATAGAACTTACGGTTAAACTAGCAATTTCAGTAGTGTAATTATGAGACCTAACTACCAATCTAGTACTGCGCTTAAATTCATGAAGTAGATGTACCAGCGAGGAAAGCTTTATTTATTCTGTACAATACAGAAATGTGGCACAAGGCCGAAAAGGGGATTGGGGAAAGGACGGTCTTCTTCTGTCTTAACTATAACTTAGCTAGCCGCAAACACTGACCCAATCATACGAACTAAAATCCTTACACCAAAACGACACATTCATACGTACCTTTCTTACTACAACCACTATAATACCTCTTTGTCTCTATGAAAATACTAACTAGTCCCCCATATTTACAATTCATTGTCTGCCAGCGAGGAAAGCTCACCAGAATAATCATCGCGAAAATATTTATAGAAAAGAAAAAGCAAATGGAAGCCTCGTTACGGTGATGAGAAAGTGATTGAAGCTGAGATGCCAAGCCAGAACCGATAATATTGCAGATTCTTCTTTAGATTTTGTTAAGAAAATCTAATTATAAAATTGGCGATAAACTGCATCCGGCTGCAAGGCATCTGATCGGAAGATTGGCGGTATTGAGGAGCGTGGAAACACCTCTTAATTGCTGTTGTTCTCCCTGACCCGGTGTGGTAGCACCTGTTAGGGTCCCAGCTATGGGTAAATAGTGAAACCCCCCAAACAAAAATCAACAATACATTTTTGTAGTAAAATGACATTACATTTTTTACAGTAAAATGACAATCAATGCAACGCTAAAAATATAAAAATACATTGTTGGATATTATATGGATTAATGTCATGAAAGAGTTCTTTTATGTTGGCTGTTTGGTTGGTTAATTCTGCTTAGCGGCATATCAACACCTCTATGGGTTATTTAATGCCGAAATCTAAATATTTTGAACGCAACTGTATACCTTTGACGACAAATAAAAATGTATTGTTGGTGATTCTACAATAAATAAGTATTGGTGATAATTTTCCTGCAAATATTTTTTGTTCCGGTGGAGTAGTGGATAGTGGCTAGGATTGAGGAATCGACGAGCTAAGTTCGAATTCCAGTCGAATCCATTACATTCGCTTACGCGTTAATATCCTTGGGAAAGGTATGAATCATCATCTTTTCTTTCCAGCTATGGTTAATTAGCAGGACAGTTCTATAGCATTGGATGGCAACTGATCTAGGAGAAGGACAATTCTGAATTCAAAACCTGCGTAGTGCACCAGGTCTGTGTATTCGGCCCTTCAAAAAATGTGGCTGGTTCTGCACAAAGCCTTCACCACTATAATCAAATCATGTGCTGGTATTTGGGCTGTTGGTTCCTAGGAACTGAGCCCCTTGACCCTCATACGTCGAATACGACGGGAGAGTCCACCATATATTGCTTGCAATTTTTTTTATATATAATAATGTATTGCAGATACATTTAGTATAAAAATGTATTTTTATACTTTCATAGGGTTTCGTTTTTATTTTGGAGTTCACTATCAGCTTATAGATAGGACCCTAACAGGTGCGACCACCAGGGTCAGAGTGGACCTGGGAACAAAAGAAGTTAAGAGGTGGTCCCATGCATCTCAAAGACCCCAATCACCCGATCAGAGGACTTTCTATCGGATGTAGTTTATCCTCTGTACAAGGCCCAAGAGCAACTCGAAGTAGAGAGTTACAGAGTAAGACGCACAGCTTTTGCGGATATGTGTAGATAATAGCAGTCAATCCTACTCTTGAAAAGGTTAAGATTGTAGTGATGGGGAAGCAACCACTTGGGAGTCGTTTCCACAGAGGCCTTACTGTTGGATGTAGTTTATTGTTATACATAGGACTTTGACCATTTCATCCTATGCAAGGCGATAATGCCACTAAAATGAAAGGAGATACTTGAATTGAAAGAGAATGAAAGGACTTTACAAGGAACCAGAAACCAAATCTTAAACAGGAAACAAAGGATAAGCTTCTACTCCTGTTCAGAAGATTGGAGAGGAGCGTGAACCGGACGCTAAGAAACACTTTTTTTTCAATCTGAACGATGTCTGAGAAAAATTATTTTTATAAACAAATAAACCATCTCTCTCTCTCCCTATGTTTGTTTTTATATATATATATATATATATATATATATATATATATATATATATATATATATATATTCGATCTGTCGTCTAGCCACACTGATGAGCTGCGATACAGCTAAACAGTCTGTCTGTGGATGACAATATATATGCTCCTGAAAAATTTATTTCGGTTGAGCTCTCTGGGGAGGAAGTGTGGGTTTGTAAACAGTGACTATTACGGCTAATAATGCAAGACACTTCGGTAAATCGAATCGAGTTCTCTCAGTCACTGTGTGTTTATCTAAAAATAAATACACTTAAATTCACCTTCATCCCTGCCGTGCGCCAACGGCTTAGTGGTAGAATACCCGAGTGACGCCAATTCAGTCAGGTTTCGATCCTAGCTAGAGGCAACCGGACGTCTAGCCACACTGATGAGCTGTGATACAGCGAAACAGTCTGTCTGTAGATGACAGTATATATATATATATATATATATATATATATATATATATATATATATAGAGAGAGAGAGAGAGAGAGAGAGAGAGGTAGCAGCATAGACAAGTGTCGCGGAGCTCGTGCACTCACAAGGGTCCATAAAAATGAATATGAAATTAATATATTAAGTGGTATTAGAATTATTTCATATCTTCCACCCGGACACGTGTTAAGGCTTCTCAAATAACAGAAACAATTCCTCTGACATACTGCGAACGAAATCTAACTTGTAAAAAGAAAAAGAACTTTTCCCTCAACAATGTACAGATCCTGCTGGGAGCCCGATGTGATCCCATGCCCGTTCCCCGTTCCCAATGTTGCTCCCAGCAGCCCTGTGTAAAGGTGAGACCCAGAAGATATGGAATCATGACAACCGTACATCACAGAAACCAAGTTTTTTCCCCGGGGAAACCCGGAAATGTCTCGAATGTCTGTATATTCAATAGGGCATTAATTTAAGTCAGCTATAAATAAATTTATTGAGCATGAAGGTGTTCACTTTCTTTTTTACACAATTCACGGGGTTTGTAGTAAATTAATCTTTGAAACGGCGGGTATTCTTAAATTAATAAAAAAATTATTTGAATAGAAAAATTTGGAAATATATTTGAGTTTTTGAAATGTAAGTTATTATCGAAACGGACTAAAGCTAAATTAATTCTAAAAAGTTCTATTCGTTCTTATCGGTCCGAGAAGAATCCAATTTGATTTGAGTTCGTGTTGAAGAAGATTATATGCTTTAATGTTGAAGAAAATCAGTAAGTCTTTCTTAAGATATATTTTTTCAAATTTATTTTCCAGGGTTTAACATCAAACAAAGCTGCCGACAAAAGAATGTCTTTTTAAAATAAAATAAAAAAAAGCATAAATCTTTGTAATCAGTTCATCAGTATGAAAGTGGGTGATGGATGACGTGATCAAAGTATTTTCTTCATATGCAGTAGCATGATACGATTGAATGAAGGGAATACATGTCTAATATAGTGACTAAGCAAAAACACGTCACGAATCACATAGCTAAATAAGTACACGCTATCTGCTGATACAGCTTTGGTCAAGGAACACTTACATAAAGCAACCAAGACATATTTTAGGTAATAAGAGATTCAAGTTTGAAGAGCATTCAAAAGCTGTGTTTGTTGCTATCTTTCGAACGTCCAGCGCTATAAGATTTCTAGATGGAAGACTACAACCATATTGTTGATGTTATTTTTAAAAAAGGCAACGACTCTTTACAGAAATGTGTCTGGTTCTTTTTTTACTCCTAGCATGGCGATATATTGCTACTGCAACCGTTAATAATAAACAGTTGGAGTACAAATGAGGCTTTTTCTTTGAATGTCTCTTGCTTCTCATATTTTTTAATTTTATTTTTAAGTGTTTCAACCCAAGCTAGGCGGGTGTGCCACTAACACGCAAGAGTTTACAGAGAGTGAAGGTAAGCGTAAAGAAGGTTTTTTGAGGAAAGGATAAAGAGAAGGACGGGGATCAAGATGAAGTCGTCAGAAGATGTCGATTGACGTTACATTTGAATATTTGAAGATTATAGCTATCAGGGAAGCAAGTAGAAAGAAGGGAATTCCACTGCCGGGAAGTACGAGAGAAGAAGCTATTGGAGTAGAAGAGGCGGTTACATTTAACTGTTTCGACAGTGGGACCGAGATGCCAACATAGTAGCACGCAGTTTGGGTACCAGTGAAAATAGCTCGTCAGAGCAGTTGCCATGGAAATATTTGTAGAAAAGACAGAGGGAAGCCACAAGACAAGAATGATTGGATTAAATCAAAGAAATCAAAAACTTATTGGACGGTAGTTAGATAGGTCAGAAGGGTTTACAGAGTTCTTAAAACAGAGACAACTGATGAGGATATTCACTCGGTTCGGTTCGGTTCGGTTCGGTTCGGTTCGGTTCGGATCGGCTCGGCTTCAGTCACTTGTCCACCGCCGTAAGGTTGCCTCTCTGTGCCTTTTTAATAAATACTTTCATGGTAATTGTTCTGATAAGCACTTCGCTGTGGTATCTAGACTCCATGAATTTAAGCTCAATACTCAACTGGCGGCGAGATCTCATCAATTTACAGTTGCGCTAGATGTAGCCGTAAGTTCTATGCTAACAGTATCTTATCTCGTACTTATCGGTTGTGGAACTCTCTCACGGCTCTATGCTTTTCAACCAACATTAATCTACAAAATTTTCAATGCAATATCAATCGCTATCTACTGATTACTCTTTTCTCTTTCTAATCATTAATGTTTCTGTTCCTAATTCCTCCACACCACGTAAGCCCTTGCGTGCTAATGGCTGTACCGACTTGCTTGGAGTGACACTGATTAAAAAAATATATCGGGTGTAACGGTAACATTGTTCAAATCTTGTAACAGCATGCGATAATTGTTCATCCCACAAAATGTTTAATATCTAAAAAAAAACCAAAAAAAAAAACCACTAAACTAATTCAGTTTCTTTTTCTAGTTTTTTAGATAGGACGTTTGACGTTTGGCACCATTTTTCATAAAAATCACTAAAAAAATCCTTTGAGAACAGGTTAATTTTGGGTCAGCCCCAATATGTCTTGTCAACTGAGCAATGAATATGATTTAAAAATATTGTTTTGCATATTAAAAAATATTTTTAAGTTAATCTGATGTAAAGTTCAAGTTTATCCCGGAAGTTCTGTTCTGATTAAATGCTGTAAATAATCAGTAAAACGTTTCACATGCAACTTGTAAACCAGTCCAAGGATGACACGAATGAATTGAAAAATTTAATTGAATCATAATAAAATTAACTTTCATTTCAATGGAATGTCGAAATCAACTTCAATGTTTTATAGCCTGAAACGTCAGTGACGCAACGGGTCACGTGTAGTTTAGTAAACACTAAAGTTCACCCAGTGCAAGGTTCGAGAGCCACTCAAGGTAGAGGGCTGTTGTTAAAATGGTTATGATGAATGAGCTGTGATACGAGCGGAAATGGCGGTGGTAAGAAGTAAAGATTATGAGGATACGCCGGATAGATAATGATTGAACCTTGATTTGAAGAAGTTAAGATTGTGGTATTCAGGGAAGCACCCACTCGGGGGTCAGGTCCACAGAATAATAGCTATTGGGAAAATGCTGAATGGAACTTTTTCCTAAGATCTGGAATACGGAGGAAATGTTGTTGATTCGTGGAAGCAGCCTGGTGTATCCTAGCAGTAAATGTCTGAGCTAGTGGAACTAAAGAGTTTTAAACACTATCAATGCTGGTAGAGGAGGATTGAGCAGTTTCAGACCAGTTACGATAGAAATACTATATTTTTGTTTTAATCTGATTTTGTAAACATGAAGCATGGCAGAAGAAAAAGTACTTCCTGGAGCGATATAGAGAGCTGACCATTTCTTCAGTATCTTTAGTAATAAATCGTATATATATATATATATATATATATATATATATATATACATTGAAGTCAACACTTAGAGGCGACAGGCTGTTTCATGCTAGACGCAATCGTTAGGCCTGCGGGTGGCCTGTTGATTGTGTCTAGCATGAAACAGACTGTCGACTCCAAGTGTTGACTTCAATGTTCACTTTTATATTTATACACGCTGTATCTCTGATATTGAGCACTTTATCCCACAAATAAAGGACATCTTAAGACTATATTTCTTATATATATATATATATATATATATATATATATATATATATATATATATATAAAGGTAAAAGACAATAGGAAAACTGTATTATTAGCCGACGCATTTCATCCAATGTGGACACTTTTTCAAGGCATAAACGAATTGAATTTATTGAAAAAAGTAACTATTAACTACAAACAAAATGTCCTTAGCAACTAGAAGAATTTAGAAAACGCTATTCTATTCATATTGTCAACTGAAAATTACATCAATTTTCATATATATATATATATATATATATATATATATATATGAAAATTGATAATATATATATATATATAACTCCTAAAAACTCGTCGAAATGATCACTAGACGTTGCAGAAAATGTGCGTATAATATTTGGTTGATGGTTATTAAAACTTGTTTATTTATAATTTGAAATTTTTGATATTTGCGGATATTTGCTGTTGAAATTATTTAAAAAAAATAAAGAAGCTGATTCAAAACATTATTTTTTTTAAATACGTTACTTTTCATAAGCAGAACGATCTAAAACGCCCCTTTTTCGAAAGTTAGACTTGTAGATCATTTCCCAGTAAAATAGCTGCCTCTGTCCTGGATAAGCTAAACCTGGCAAATATATATTCACGGATTCTGCTATAGCTTTATCTTACAGACCATTGTTAATGAATTCCTTAATAATTCGTTGTTAAAATTTCACACTAAGATTCGTATGTAATGTAGTGGTGCTCTTTCAATTAAAACACTGTATTGAAAGCCAAACCACGAGAAAAGGCAAAATAATCAATAGTTCGGAGGACGTGCCGGATTTAGGAGAATTTGAAGAAAAAACAACAGCCGTCGAAAGGAGAGAAATATGAGGCAAGATTTCCGATATTTTGCGCCGAATAAACTAGCACTTAACAACACTGTACGAAGCTTAATTGACTTTGGTTTCATGATTGTGGATGCCTGGAACAGGTGTACAGCCTGCCTCCTACAAGTGAGTGGGCTACACAAGTAAAATATCTCCAGAGAGGTGCCTCACAAACGGCGGGGAACGACCCCGACCTAATTCTTAAGATATATTTCAGCAGGCATGACCTTTCAAGTAATAAAACTTGAATTCCAAAAAACAACCTTGGAACCCAGTGTTCGCCTTAGAACAGAAATAACATAAACATAGTTGTTGGTCCCATAATAGTAGAGAGGCTATGCTGGACATTTTGTTTTTCGTGTCATCCCCAGGGCAAAGACAGTTATGTGATGGGACGTATCTATAATCGAATTAAAACAGGGTCAAGATCCTGTGAGAACGTTGCTCTATGTCTTCCGTCAACGATTGTGGTAGGCAAGTGAAAAGGATTGTTAATGATAATTCTCATAGAGGGGCGACAGAAAGCAGGGAGAAGTGGGTTCATGCCTTCCTCAAAAGGATTAGCGTGAATTGAACTGATTAGGAAGCCATTATTTCGTTACAAATTTCGGGAAAATGGAATTTAAAAAGTTCAAAGTTTTTTCATATATATATATATATATATATATATATATATATATATAAAGAATATATAAATATATATATATATATATATATATATATATATATATATATATATATATATATATATATATATATATATATATATATATGTTTCATTAAAGACGAGAGGCAAAAGGTGCTACGATTAAGCTTTTTTATTTAATTTGTCTTGTGTTTGAACAAGTATTTTCTTTTTTTCGACACTGTGTGTAGAAACTGTCCAAATGTTCTATAATTCCAAGCGCTTTCGGCTATACTTTTAGCCATTATCAAGGATGATTTTATTTTTTCAATTTAACTGGATGTGTGGGTTGTCTGCATGTTTTTAATGTTAAAGCTATGTTTTATTTTCTGAACACAGTTAGCACATTGTGGCCGTGTTCGTAGTTAACATTATTAAATGTTGGCTTTTTCTTATATATTATTAAGGCTTCCATTATTTAATTTATTTTTTTATATGTCGATAAGGTTATTATGTTTGTATTCTTTACTTGTATGTTTCGGATCGAGTCTTGTAAGTTTGTGTGCGTGTTTAAATGGATTCTAATAGAGCTATGCTCAAATAGGTGTAACGTAAGGCATTTAGATAGGCATGTAGGAAAATAATGAAATGAATCATGTATAAATGAAGGATTGCTGCCTAAATACACAATATATATATATATATATATATATATATATATATATATATATATATATATATATATATATATATATTATACACGAAAGGTGAACGGCCAGGATTGAATCAGAGCAGAAACAGTAGTATTTAGAAATGTGAAAATAAAGTAAAAGTAAAAATAACTTTCAAAATTCGGAGATCAATTGAATCCGCTTACCTTGGTTTCAACCTTACGGTATCTTCAGGCGATTTTTATCAATTGACCTCTTAACGCTTTATTTAAAAAAACAAAACAAACGAACGTTATATAATAATAATAATAACACACACACACACACAAACACACACACACACACACACACACACACACATATATATATATATATATATATATATATATATATATATATATATATATATAGGGACCTCCACTAAAACGCGATACCTAACGATTAAAATGAAAATTTAATAATGAAAAATCTTTCTTGAATCATTTTAGTTTTAATTTCAAGCTGAGAGATGAAATTTAATATTTCCAAGAAACAAAATACATTGCTGTATTTTAAAACTAATTTTAAATGATTGACAGAAATTGGTTTTTGAAATTTCTAAAAAATTTTGATTTTGGCGCCATTTTGCTATAAAAATGTAAATCTCTTTATGAAAAAAATCTCCCCAAAGATAAAATATACATTTTTGAAACATTATTTGATGAATATTAGCGGAGTTAAACTATAATTAACCTGATTTAAAACAACTATAATTTTTTCAAGTTTAAAATATTAGAGAAATGCATTTTTCAACTGGACGGTAGCTTGTTTATTTATGCTCACAGGTTTTTAGCAGCTTCGTGATAGCGGATGACGAATAGATTAAGTAATATTGTTCTAAGAGGGCTTTAATCTAAAAAACAAATGTAATTGAGGAATATAACGTGAACAGCTTTTAATAAACGGTAATCTTAAAAATTTAAAAAGTATTCTCCGTAATCTAATGCTTTATTTAATTTTAGAGAATTTTGACTCTAAATATACTATAGGTGTCGCTCTTATTTTTTGATAGTGTCGTGTATGGGCGACCATACCTATAAAATTCGGCACGTTTTATATACATACAGAAACAATTAAAAATTCTTTTATAAAATATTCAGTGTGTCATATTGTAATAAACTTTATGGTATATGATTAGTAAATATAGTTTGACTTAATAACAATCTTTCCTAAAAGTTACACTATTTGAATTAAATTTTAAAAGATATAAAAATAGTAAAAATTATTCTAATTAAAATAAAAAAATGAAAAAAAAATTTGTAAAAATTCCTTTTTCATCGAAAATGTTTCTTTATATGACAATATTGTCCTTAATATATATAATTCATGAAAGCAATTAAAAGCTTCTCTAATTAAATAACCTTAGTTTTATTTTAACAGATTTTCATTAAGACGTGGTCCGATTTTGAAAAAGAAAAACAAAAAAAGAATTCTGCTTTTAACTAATATAGTCATTAAAAATTATCATGTTGAATTTCTCAAGTTTTCATAAATTAAGTAAGGGGCTTAAAAACATGTAAAAATATTTTACTAAAATTTTCAAAAATAATTTCATTAATTTCTGAATAAGTCCTGAAAATTTAATTAAAATTCGACAATTATTTTATTTTTGCAAGAATTTCCAAACACAATACTTATGTAATACTTCAAATACAAGATTTCTAATCAAAATTTCTAAGGTTCTAAAAATTTAATTAAATATTTAAAAAATACTTTAATACTTCCTCTTAATAATGACAAATATTTTGATGATAAAACTGTTTCCATTATATTTGGAGCATGCTTTCATCACGGTACGCTTATTTTTTAGCGATTTCGTGGAGTTGCCTATATATATATATATATATATATATATATATATATATATATGCATAGAGAGAGACAGACAGACAGAGAGACAGACAGAGACAGTGAGAGAGAGCAAGTGAGAGGGATACATAGATAAAAACATGAAAAGAACTTCATATTTAGGCCTTAAGATGAAAATAAATAAACTGTTCAATACATAAACGGAACACCTACTCAAATACGATTATCCACTAAAAATAACCCTTGAAGTGATACAAATATATATAGGGTGGACTGAAGGTAAATTTAAGAAGAGGCGGGATAATCACAAGTCATCTTTTAAGCTAGAAAGTCTTAGGAATTCTATTAGTCTAGCCAACCATTGTAAATCAGAAAAAAAAAACCCGAAACCTTACAACAATCATAGTAATATCTGAAATCTTTGTCAACAAGAAAAGTTAGCTGTAATAACATTTTCTTTTGAGTTTATATGAAGTGGGATGAAAAGAAACTATGTATATTCCATTTATCCCCCATGCAGACACATTTAATATATATATATATATATATATATATATATATATATATATATATATATATATATATATATATATATGTGTGTGTGTGTGTGTGTGTGTGTGTGTATATGGGCGTCACATCCTACGTTAGTGGGGATGGCGGCTGATCGAACAAACGAGAACCGGTGTTTTTCAGTGAGATTATTTGGTCATAATTGCGTTGAACCAAGAAACAAAAAGCTGTCGGAAAAAAACAGTATCAACATGTTTGGTTTGGATTATTTTGTTTTACTGCATATCAACCTCAATGAGTTATTTAATGCCGACAACATTTTAAAGATAGATTTGTATGAATAGAATATGTATTTTTTTAGTTTAGATTAATTTCGTTTATTTTGGTTTATGGCATATCAACCTCAATGGGTTATTTAATACTGACAAAATTTTCATTGTTGGTAATATTTTTTTTCCAAAAATCTATTTCTGGTTGGTTGGTTGTTTTGTTTTATGGCATATCAAAACCTCAGTGGGTCATTTAATGCCAACAAAATTTTGTAATAGATTCATAGCGATAGTTTGGTTTGGTTTGGTTTGGTTTGGTTTATGGCATATCAACCTCAATGGGTTATTAAATGCCAAGAAAATTTTTGTTGCTGGTAATATTTTTTCCCTCATAAATCTATTTTTGGTAATATTTTTTTCTTCAAAAATGTATTGCTGGCAATAATTTAAAAAAAAAGTATTTCTGGTAATAAAATATATTTTTACACTTTCGTAGTGTTTTGACCCCAGTTTGAGGTCTAACTATTTGCACATAGCTGGGACCCTAACAGGTGCTACCACCCTGGGTCAGGGTGGGCCTGGGAACAACAGCAATTAAGAGGTGGTTCCCCTATCCTCAAAATTTCCTGATCAGAGACCTTGCTGTCGGATGTAGGTTATCGTCTTACCCAGGACGCGGATGTAGTTTATCGTCATACCAAGGGCGGAGTATCAGCATGTCTGGCAATAATATTAAATAACAAACCAATATCCAGACTAAGGTCACCCTGGTTATGACGATGAACTACATCCGGCAGCGAGAACTTTGATCGGGAGATTGGAGGTTTTGATGAGACTGGAACAACATCTTAATTGCTGTTGTTCCCAGATCCACTCTGACCCGGGTGGTAGCACTTGTTAGGCTCCCAGTTACGGGTATATAGTGAACTGCTAAAATAAAAACAGTTCATTGTTATAATAAATTGAGCAACGATATTTTTTATGACAAAATGGCAATCAATGCAACACTAAAAAAAAAAATATAAAACATTTTTATAGTAAAATTATCAACAATTAATTTTATGATCTACAAAATATATATCTAAAAAAATAAATAAAAATTTACCCTGAAAGTATAATGAGGAAGGAGGGCTTGGAAAATCTGATACTCATAAGACAGATTGATGGCAACAGGAACAGAGGAAAACAACACATAGTGAGCTTGAGTAAATGGAACGGTGGAGCAAAATTGAGGAGAGATAACAAAAATATAAAATTTATTAAGAGCTACAAAGGACAGGAAATTATGGAGAGCCATGATCACCAATATCTTGAAGGGACATGGCACATAGAAGACTGTTGAATGTCATCAGTTTGGTTATGTCATTATTTACTCTGAGCTAGATGTGCTCTCCATTTCAGCTGTTGCGGTTGTTGAAAGTCCTCAAATGATATGATTTCTGTTATTTGGTTTGTGATTCCATAGTGCCAGTTCACAACGTTCAAAGAAGGATGGTCTTCACCAAAATCTGCAAACTTCACTCGCTCAAAGCCATTTTTAACTATTGATCTTAGAAAGCAGTTGTATACAGCTGACTCGTCCTGGATATAATGATAAGCTACATCCGGCAACAAGACCCCTAATCGAGAGATTGGAGGTTTTGAGGAGCGGGAAACCAACTCTTAACTGCTGTTGTTCCCAGGTCCACTCTGAGCTGGGGTGGTAGCATCCATTAGGCTCCCATCTCTGGGGAAAATAGCAAATCTCCAAGCAAAAATAAACAGTACATTTTTAAAATAAAATGAGCAACAATATATTTTTATAGCAAAATGTCAATGCAACATTAAAAAATATAAAAAGACATTTTTATAGCAAAATGACCAACAATACATCTACGAACTATATATCTAAAAAAAAAACATACCTTTACCCTGAAAGTATAAAATTATTTACAAAATATTTAGATTTCAGCATGAAATAACCCATATAGGTTGATATACTGCTAAACAAATCAACCAACCAAGAATATCTATTTATAATAAAATTACCAACAACACATGTTTAAAGCAAATTGACCAACAATAAATTTTATTTATAACTATATATCTAAAAAAAAACAAAAAAAAAACAACACACCTTTACACTGAAAGTATAAAATTATGTACAAAATAGATGTTGTATCAAAAATACTTTTACAAATTTTGGAGCGGGTTCCACACAGCAAAACAAGAATAAAAGTCCATATAAAGATATGTCCGCAAAATCTTTCGTTTTTGAATTATTAAGTTTGAAGAAAGTTTACAGTAGATGGCGCTGTATTGTAGACGAGGTTACATTTGTCAATCGTGTACATTTCTGGTTCGTCTGTCTTCAACGTTTAACGTGTGTAGTAATGAGTTAACTGAGAAGTTTTCTGTCTAACAATAACAAGATATATTGCGGGCAAGCAGATATCATTTTTACAAACGGCTGCGTGAATGGTAATTGATGCATGGTTGCACATCTGTATCAGATTGCGTTTCCAGACTGAAGGCAACCATGTCATCCAATCTTGACTACTGTTTGTCGGTGCTTTGCTGAGATAGGGTCCGTAGCATCACAATCTATGGATCGAGGAAGATCGTAATCCGTTCCTGATCACGAAGAACACATTCTATAGGCTGTCGAAGATGATCCAGTTATCTGCACGCGCCAAGTTGTCCTAGCATGTCGTACATATCATATTACACAGGGAGGGTACTTCAACAGCAGCTCCTGCATCCGAATCATTTACAACGTATGCACGGTCTTTTCATCCTCGGAGCAGTCGCCCAGGATTTTAACAAAAACGTACTTTTGACATGTTTTATGCGTTGCAAAGCAACAGTCAATGATCGGCAGTGTGTGCAATAAACAATCGGCAAGAGTATCATTTACAACGTGTGCAGGGTTTTGCCGATGGTTTATTGCACAAACTGCAGATCCGTTGTTTGTCTCTTCAGTCTTGTTTAATGATGAGGCAACATTTGGAAGAGATGGAATTATAAATTTGCACAACCAACATTTGTGGGCGGATCGGAATCCTCGTGGTACAATACAGGCTAGACACTATAGAACAATCATGTTGTCAAGATAAACACTCAGTTGTGGAACAAGCTGAGAAAAAGAGCCATCCCCCTTGAGAAAGAGAGCTATTTATGGTGCCATATGCTTCTCATTGTGTTCAGGTGGGATAGACCATTGCTTGAGTTGTGATTGGCTGCTGGTACATGAGTGGAGGTATTTCTGTATAAATACCAGCTTGATTTCAGTCAGTTTGCAGGGTTTGTATTGAGTTACAACCTGCTTGATTTTTGTCTGCCAGCTGGAGGCTAGCTGGGACCCTTACGCCGTTATTCTACAGACACCAGCATCAGTTCGTGATTAATGTTTGGGCTGGAATTATAGGTGACTGTCTGGGAACTCCATAAGTTTTCCCAGCTCGTCTTACAGGAGCTGTCTACAGGAACTTTATTTCGAACACACTTCCAGACCTGTTAGAGGATGTACCCCTGCTAATACAATGACGCGTGTGGTTCATGCATGATAGGGCTCCAGTATATTTTAGTCACATTGTTCACGATTTACTGGCTGACATCTTTCCATGAAAGATGAATATGTACAACAGGACTCCGGTTCCATGGCCTGCACATTCCTTTGCATTCTTATCTGTGGGGCCACCTAAAACAATTAATTTATGTATCAGACATTAATAATACAGAGACGCTTCATCAACCTGTCATGGGGCCCTGCGAAAACATTCGACACCGTGTGGGAGTAAATGAAAGGGTCCGCCAGTCAATGATCCGACGGGTGCAAGCGTGTGTATAAGCAAACGGAGGACATTTTGAACATTTGTAATTAGTTACTGTGTTGAGGTACAACGATTCAAAATATTTAGAGATTGATATGGCTCTAAACAACATCGTCAATACCATCAACAGACTAATATCCTCATCTTTGTTATCATTCCTTCCTATAATCCGGGACAATAGACAAGTGGATTAAAGAGTTTTCTGTGAATTTGGCAACATAATAATCGTATGTTTAATCTCTAGGCCGGGCAGTGCGTGCTTGGGCTCAGTGGAAACAGGGCAAGCAATAAGTAAATCAGAACAAGGCTGGTTGTCTCCCCTAGGTATAGACAGCTGAATGAGAATAATATACTTCTGTTGATTAAATAAAGGGTTCATTTCAAAATTCCATGAAGGTTAGCCGGATCGACAGGCACCTGAAGAATGCTGGAGGGCAGAACGGCCGAAACGTTATGATACTAACAATAAAAATGAGGACATTAGGCTGAAAATAAATAATAATTCCTCATCTTAGACATTCAGACAGAAACCAAAATCTGGCTTTTACAATTCCAGTGCCCTTATCACCTTGCTCTGTAATCCAGCCTCTGGGTGCGTTCGACAGGAAATACCTTCTAGGAATCAAGTGGAATGGTTTTGTAACCAAATATGATCTTAGTAAACAAGTCAATGTGTGTTCCGTTTCCATAGAAACCTCCCAACTATGAATGAAACATTTTGGCCGAGTACGCTTGTTTTCCATGTAATATATAATAACTTCGGAAATGAAAGTAGAAACGAGACCTGTACAAAAGATAACGGGCAATGAAAGATCTCGGGCGATTGAACAAAAGATGAAGTGCTATCAGACTGCTGATTGTTGACCGATCGAAGCAGGGAGTGTTGACTGATTCAAGCGTCGGACGACGCGGGAGTGTCCACATCTTGGTAATAGCTGAGACGAACCAAAATACTTGGGCAAAAACAGAACAGAAATATGAACTTTGGATATTTATACACGTTTTAGTTTGGAGGAGAAACAACTTATTCGAAAACTGGAAAAATAGGTATGTTTCCGGTAGATTTTCACAAAACTTTTTAAATGAATTCTTGCTGCTTACATATACTTTAATTGCGGGAGCGCGCGTTCGCACACACACACACACACACACACACATATATATATAGTTATGTAATGAAATGTTTTGGTAATATGTATGGATAATACCAAGGAAGATATAATCCAGAGAGTTCAATGTAAAAACAGAGCGAATATTAGTTTAATTAAATATAAACCATTTTCTTTTATACTTGGAAATGTCATCTGAGGAATCAGGAAAAAATTCAATTCCTGGAGAAATAAAATATAATCAATGTCAGTTTTAAGTAAACTATATATATATATATATATATATATATATATATATATATATATATATGTTTTAATTAAATATATATATATATGTTATATATATATATATATATATATATATATATATATATATATATATAAATATGTTATCACTCACCGCTATCACGATTCGGAGTTTCATGCCCAACGCATTCTTCAGGTACTAAGTATGGACTGACCGTTACGTAATTTGAATTTTAAAGGAAGTCTGGTTATCGTAATGTTAGCGCAATTATGTATTATACTGGGCTTATAGTTTTTTTAATTCAAAAAATATATCCATTACACCACGCGAATCCATATATATATATATATATATATATATATATAAACATTTCTTGTGACGCTTTTCGTCCAATGAAGTCCAAAAGAAAACTTTTTCCACTTCGTCATACATTTTCTCCAAATAGTCTTCTAGATATATAAAAATAAATGTCGTTATCTCATAATTTATTGCATTTACAAGGGAAAGTACTCAATGTGGTCTGAAGATCGCTTGAAGCGTAGAAGCGTAATAGTTAACAGGCAGTGTTGATTACTACACACACACACACTTTCTCTCTCTTTCTCTTTTTTTCTATATATATATATATATATATATATATATATATATATATATATACGAGCGTGCGTATGAGCAAGTCATTGACTGTTGCTTTGCAACGCATAAAACATGTCAAAAGCACGTTTTTGTTAAAATCTCAGAATGTAGACTTCATATAACTTGTATATTTTTATAGGTTACCCCAAAATATGACCGAATAAAATGTTATAAAAAATTTCGTACTTTAAAACAGGGATTAAACTTTTGAAGCTCTTTACATGAAAATAGAAAATCTATAAAATGCGTTGGGAGTTTTTTTTTAATTGTAATTATGTAGAAACTTATTAAAGCGTATTGCAATAAGTTACGTTTTAGATAAATGGTTTTAAAAATCTTATCAATAAGTTATGCATAATTACAAGAAAGCCTAAACAAAATTAACTTCGGCTTACGGCTATAGCACTTTGAAACATCGTACGATTACCGAAGTTAAGCAACGTCAAGCCTGATCATTACCTAGATGGGTTGGGTATGTCGACTTGGTGTAATAGTCAGCAAGCTTGTCTCGCTAAATCAATTATGATTCCTCACTGAATGTCTCTTATTTTCGGCCTTGTACCACATCTAATCTACGCTTAGAAAACCACCATGGTCTCGTGCGACAAAGTAATTTAAAAACATTAATTAAATAAACAATACGTAAATGAATGTTATCCTGAACGGCCACTCTTCTAGATCCTTTTGTACTAATTCAGGTGTCCTCCAGGGCTCAATCCTTGGTCCTAGTTTGTTTTAATTTTCATTAGCGACCTTCTCGATGGCATCAACCCTCAACTTAGTATCTATACTGATGACACAACCATTTACTCCTCTCTCCATAGTAAGTGTGATCAGTCCAATAAGATCAAATTAGCGGCTAGTGTCAAAAACAACCTTCGGTCTGTTGTTAACTGGGGTAAAAGATGGCTTAACGCTTCCTCTCCGCATTCCATCAGCATGGCTGACGGTAAACTCCAGGAGAGTGACACGTTGCTTCTTCTCGGGCTAAAATTCTCGGCTGATGGAAAGATGTGGGCAGTGGAAAAGACTATATTGAATCTATTGCTAGGTCGGCTGCCAAGAAAGTTGTCTCACAGTGTCGCGCTAGACAATTTTTCTCTCCAGAATCTATCTTGCATATCTACCATTCAACAATGATTAGAATATTGCAAACGAGAAGTGCGAGAAAAGAAACTGTTAGCAGAGAACTTACAGTTACATGTAGCCAACTCATCTGTAAATTCATAAGACTGTGTCGCCAGTCTAGAACAGTGCTTAAATTGATAAAGTCTAGGTACCATAGCGAAGAGTTCATCTGAACAATTACCATGAAAGTATTTATAGAAAAGGCACAGGGAGACGGTGGGAAATTGACTGATTGCATATTCTTCTTTGGTTTTGATCAAAAACCTCTAAATATACATCAGAAGCACTGGACCATATGTGGCAGTAATATTCAAAGCGTGACGAATGGTAGACTTATACATATATAAGACAGATTCTGGCTAGAAAAATTGTCTTAAATTTCTAAACATCGTTTGATTAAAACTTCGAAATGGATAAATTCTGTATAAATTTTTCGACGGCTGTCAAAGTTAAATTTCTAATTCCGACACGAACATTGTCTATACACCGGGGTTGAATAAGACAGACGCAGTGTTTGTCGGTTGAAATACATCTTATCCCCCATATGAGTTAATTTTTGGATTTTATTGTGCAATATATATAATAGTTGATATAATAAACCTGATAGTTTGAACGAATATGCCTTAGGGATGAATTTGTTTGAATTAGTTTCTCTCGTGGTTGAAATATTTAGAATTTTTCAACATTGTGGCTGAAACCTTTTGAATTAGTCTACATCGTAGTTGAAATAGTTTGAATTATCTTGCCCCGTGGCTGAAATAGTTTGAATTAGAACCATGGCTGAAATAGCTTGGATTACCATAATGGCTGAAATAGCTTGAATTAGCACCATGGCTGAAATAGCTTGATTTGGTTTGGTTTGTTTTACGGCATATCCACCTCAATGGGTCATTTAATGTCGACAAAGTTTTTATTACCGGTAATAGTTTTTTTTTTTTTTTTTTAAATGTATTGGTGGTAATATTTTTTCCTTCAAAAATGTATCGCTGGTAATATTTTTACAAAGTATTTCTGTTGTTAAAACCTATTTTACACTTTCATAGTGTTTTGATCTCAACTTGGGGGTTTACTATTTGCCCATAGCTGGGATCCTAACAGGTGCTACCACTCCGGGTCAGTGTGGACCTGGGAACACCAGCAATTAAGAGGTGGTTCGACGCTCCTCAAAACCTCCTGATCAGTGGCCTTGCAGTTGGATGTAGTTTATCGTCATACCCAGGACGCGGATTTAGTTTATCGTCTTACCCAGGACGCGGATATAGTTTATCGTCTCACCCAGGACGCGGATATAGTTTATAGTTATACCCAGGACGGGAAATAGCTTGAATTAGCACCATGGCTGTAATAGTTTGAATTAGTATTCCTCGTGGCTGAAATAGATTTGATTAGTCCCGTGGCTGAAATAATTTGAATTAGTATGTATGTCTCATGGCTGAAATAGCTTGAATTAGTCTTCTCTGTGGTAGAAATAGTCTAATCCATCTTCCTTGTGACTGGATTATTTCAGGAGTGCAACGGATAGTTGTTTCAGTCTAAGTAAATGCAAAGGCACCGAATACTAGTTGGCGAAACACAATCTTCTTTTATTTGTGCAAAGAATGATTTAGTAAATAAAGAATAAAATTGAGAATAACAGCTGTATCAGTAACATTGCTGCAGTGAGAATAAAATTCTCTTTGGATTTGAACACACAACAGTCGCTGCAACCTTTTCAGCTAACAAGCAGGTTATAGTCTAACTTAGATAAAAATTTACAATCAATTAATATTCATCAGTAAATAAAATGTTCAAATTTTATGTCAAGATAGACAAACGCGTCGCGAATGTTGCACAGATTACAATCATTCCATATGTTAACTAAATGAATGGCAGGCTGAAATTCAAAACAGCTGTGAAGACTTGATTTTTAATTTGGTATAAAACACAACAATAAAACGCTTGCACTTTGTTATATGCGTGAATTAAAAGCGAATTACGTTATCTACAATAAATAAATACACTAAAAAAAAAAAAGAGCGTCTCTGAGCAAAAAAGAAAACATTAAAATATATTTTCCATCGGCCATGTTTTCTTTACAACTTTTTCTTCTGAGTTTTGCGTTGGATCTTCTGAAACTGAAGACTTTTTTTTTTATTCCTCACTAATATTTTTATGCTTCATTTGGGGATTTTTCTTTCTGCTGGAAGGTCCATTCCGTAGATAAACACTGAATGAACAACTCACAGATTTTTCACCACTTTTTCTTTAAATTCCAGTCAGTCCACATTGTCGCACTCACAGTAATGTTTAGTTCCAGCATGCTCCATTTTACATCCCATGCAAGGCAGTAAAGCCACTAAGACGCAAGGGGTTACTGAGTGTAAAAGAATAAGAAAAAAAGAAGAGAAACATTAAAAGAGCGAGCACAATAGAAGAGTAATAAAGAGGACAGTACATAGAGATTGACATTGCACTTTGAGATCAAAGTTGGCTGGAAAGCATGAAGCCGGAAGAGACTTCCACAAGTGAGAAGTAAGAGAAAAGAAATTTAATTTTTGTCTGAATTTCTGGGGTGAGGAGTTATCATTATTTACACTATTTATATTCGCACAAAGATGAGGACAATAGTCCGAATATAAATTTTTGTGATGTCAACGAATACTCGTTGTCATTTTTGAAAAGCTCGTTGTAGTAGAGACTTTGTAATCGCAGATACAACTATAGAAACGCCGTTGAACAATACTGGTGTGAGACGCCTTCGAATATCACTCGAACTAATAGTACTTGCTCGATAATATTCGCTCGAATAGTAACCACCGAATAGTGATCTGTTTAAAGAAATAGTATAGTAAATAGTATAGAGAATAGCGATCCGAATAGTAATAGAGGATAGACTAGGAATGGAGACTCGTATATTAATAAATGATAGACTAGAAATGGCGATCCGTATAGTAATAGAGGATAGACTAGAAATAACGATCAATTAGACGCGAAGCTAATTCTTACTTATGCGTTTCCTCTATGGTCACGTGGTCTACATAATTCAATAATGGGATTGCCTGTGTTTGCTCACTGGCGATCTATGTTCAAACTCAAGTGTCGGCAGCGGCACTTTATTTCTATATAACATAAATAGTGTAAATAAAGAAACTGTTAGCATAGAAAAGCTAGCCAATTTAACTGTGCATTGATGAGAATTTGCCGCCAATCTAGTACTGCACTTAAATTCTCCAAGACTAGGTACCATAGCGAAGTATTTATAGAAAAGGCACAGAGATGCTACATTACGGCAATGGAAAGTGTATGAAGCCAAGAATGTAAGCCCAAGAAAGCGCTAGTCACTCTCATGGGCGTTAGCATCAGCCGTTTCGTTGAGAGGCAGGTTAGGGTCCTTCCGGAAAACATTTCTTATATATATTTCTTAGTCAATAAATCAGAGTTATTTGATTAACCGACTCCAGGGTTTCGCATCAAAAAGCTCATCAGGACCAGATGTTCGAGAAATCCATAGAATTTTATGTTAATATATCGAATAGCTCATTTTATCTCTTAAACGTTTTTTTTTTTTTGCCAGAAATTCTCTTGGCCTTAAAATACGTTAACTTTTCGTAATTTCCACGTAATTTTTCGGGTTGTATTTTTATATTATTTAAATAATTCATATAAATCTTTATGACCGCCATTTGGATCAGACAACGAATGAGCCCATTGAAGCGAAACAGTAACAGTTAGGGCTTAACATATCGATATTTTAAGACATTTTATGTTTATACATTCTTTTTATAGATACAAATATTTAATTAATGCTCTGCTTTTTTTGTTTTTTTGGGGTTTTTTTTTATAATAAACAATATTTATAACATTTATCGGCCTGAATGTCCGAGAAATTTTCATAGAAAATATTCGTCCTCCGAGAGGAATCGAACCTGTATGCTATACGGAACCGTCACTTAGCCTGACGTGCTCTTAACCGATCGAGCCACAGAGGATCGTTCGATTAGCAAGGTCGAAATTAATTATATTTGTGTAACAGCGTCTGGCGCCTAAAGTTAGATTGCTGCAGCATTTGTGTACGCTGTAGCAACTTCCTGAAGTTCCTTTTTGTTCGAAAATTTGATAAAAGTACTGTATATACTCGCGTATCATACGAGATTTGAAGACCTAATTTTGAAGCTAATTTGGCTACAGTAAATGGACATATAGTTTGGGCAACGGCGTAGCCAACTCCAGCAATACATACGCTAAGTTTATATCTGAGGGGTGATGCTAGAGCTATGAAATCTTGCATGCATTAATTTCAACTCTTAATAACTGCATTGTTTCTTTCCAGATATGAGGGTGGACTGAAAAGTTCGTAGGCTGACTATGAAGAAGCGATGCTAGAGCTGTGAAATTTTACATGCATTCATTTCAACAATGCAGTCATTAATAAAAAATTAATAACTGCATTGTTTCTTTCCAGGTAAACTGACACCTGACTGATCAAAGAAGTCTTCAAATGTAAATAATATCTACTTCTCTTGGAAATGGACAAGATTTGGCATCATGGTGTTATCAACTACCTGCAGATAAAATAATTTAGCTCACCAAGACTTTCATGCTGACAATGTTATTATATTAGGGGATAACGCCCCAACTTTATCAACAGTGCAAAAGTGGGACGCTGAAGTTGGGAGGGGGAAGTGTTATGGTGGAACACACCTATTCTATAGTTAATAGACTCTCCCACCTATAATAAGTAAGAGTAGTAAGAGTAACGAGTCAGTCAGTCAGTCAGTGAGTCGATGTCGGACGACAGTTAGTCGAATACGAAAGTCTCAGCGACCACAACTAGATTACTCTGCGTGATACTTATATCAAGTTCCTAACGTTTTGTACGTCGAACCTATTTTAGGACAGACTTAGTACAAATACAAGCCTCCACTACGAAATAACTCCACAACAGAAATAAACGTTTTGAAGATGAACCAATGTCTGGAAGTCCTGCAACTGTTACTGGCGAGGAAAGCAGTGATCGTGTTCCCCACATGGTGATGGACGTCAGGCGATTAGCTATAAATCAAATAGCCAGATGATATTTCATAAAAGATTTGAGATTATTTTGCACAGTAAACTGTGGTATGACGAAGGTTTCTGCGTCTATCTCTCTCACCTGATCAAAAGCGCTAGGCTAATCACATCACGGGGAAATCTGACACTGAGACAACTCCAGCTGTTTTCCTTCAATGTTTCCAAACCCAAGTTGAGTGCTGGGTTCATCACTTTGAGCCAGAGACAATCCCAGCACTGGAAATGCGTGTCCTCACCTGCTCCATAGAAGGCCAATATCATTTCACCCGTAGGGAAAGTGATGATCTCATTTTTGGGGGGTGGAAAAGGTATTGAAGTTATTGATTTCAAAATGGCCACACCATCAATGGAGAGAATTATGCCAACATGATGAGGCAGGAACGAAAGGCTGTCATGACCAAATGCCCAGGAAAACTGACGAAAGGATTTCTTGTTTCATCAAGTCTCCAGTTTCAATGGCTACTGTTTGTGACTGTGGCTTTGAACTGGTTGATCCCCCCTCCCCATTCTCTTGATTTGGCTCCATCTGACTATCATTTGCTCTCCAACTTGAAAAAAGCACACTTTGCTGAAAACCAGAATCGCAGTGATGATGACGTTATATCTGCTGTTGATGTCTTTTTTGACAAACAGGATGGACAGTCTTCTTTGAACAGTCAGATGTCAGACGAGATAATAAAGTTTCACAGCTTTAGCATCACTCCATCGTCAGCCTATGAACTTTTCAGCTCACACTCACACACACGTGAAACCCAGGGTCACAAATCAATCCAACCAAATATGTTAGTTCTATCTCTGATATTGAGCGCTTTCTAATAAGTACCGCACACATAATATATAAATAATTATATATATATATATATATATATATATATATATATATATATATATATACACTGTTACATTAGAACATGTAAGTAATTACTACAAAATTGTATATTTTTGTTTCGACGTTTATATGAAACGTTTCTTCAGGTAATTGACAATGATGGTTAATTGTTAATTACCTGATGAGACGTTTCATTTAAACGTCGAAACAAAATGTACAATTTTGCAGTAATTACTTACATGTTCTAATGTAACAGTGCATAATAAATATTGATTGCTCTACTCTTGTATTGAGCCCTGTTTTAAATGTTTTTAATATTTTTAAATGTTTTAAGTATTTTTAAATGTCTTCAACATTGGTATTTTATTCTTAGTTCTTTTGTTCTTTTACATCTGTATATATATATATATATGTGTGTGTGTGTGTGTGTGTGTGTGTGTGTGTGTGTGTAGAATCTATAATAATAATAATAATATTAATAACATAATATAAAAATCCGCTACTTATAGTTTCATTCGATTACACAATCACTAGTCAGATAAAATATAAAACGAATAGCCATAATCTGACATATAATTGGTGGCAGTTATACACTACCCCGGATGTATGTTTTTAATTAAATAATTATTCTTATGTCTACATACTGCCATCAGATCGTTTCTCTTATGCAACAGCTGGTCACAAATTCGCTGTAGGATTAGCAGTTTTTCACTTAGGCACATTTTACATCCTTCTCCTATTCCGTTATATAATCGGCATTTATCCAGGATTTTCTGTGAGAAGTTGGGGCTTCTTTTACGCTGTTAATAACGTTCCAATAAAAGGTAGAAAGAGGGGGTGAGACTTTTTATTTTTGTTTTCCATTGTTCAGACTCATTCTCTAGTTATAGAAGAGTCTTTTCCATTCAGCCTCGGCGGCTTCTACACAGCAATTGATCTCACCTTCACGAATCACTTTAGGCGATATATATATATATATATATATATATATATATATATATATATATATATATATATACTAGCAGCAGGGCCAAGCGTTGCCCGTGCTTGATTAAAAAATCGTATGACTCATACAGCAATCGCTATCACTTGACTTAAAATATTTTTGCTCTTCTTTGCCTTTAAAGGAGTGCCCTTTGCCGTGTTGATGTTGCTACATGCCTTACTTCTTGCCTATCTCACACTGCGAATTTTTTCTAAGCTCTATACTAAACATTAAATCTGTTACGAAAAAGAACTAAACAAAATGAACACAAAACGTTCAGCTTAAAAAAGGACTCGTAACTGGAAAAACCGAATGAAAAAGAATGTTAACAACAAATACTTTTTTTTCACATCCAACCCAGTTCTGCGGAATCAGAATCAACGTTGAGTTTAAGCAAGCGAATGAGCCAATTGGAGTAAAGTGCCATGCAGATTTAAATTTTTTCCACTTGTGACGAATGCAGCTATCGATTTTTTTTGCATGCTACAATGCTAGTTAACATTCGTGTCAGTCAGCTGTTGGTTCTCACGCTGGCCAGTAGAATCTTCCTGTCTATTCGTGGCAGCCAGCTATTGACTCTCACTCTGGCCAGTACAAAATGGCCGCAAACTACATGAAAACAGCCGTAGAAGCATGAAAAAATCGATTATTTCCATGGAAGCTGGGAAATGCAAAGTCGGTCTCGGCCTTCCCGCTAACTTGAAGCATGTGCATGTAAATTTTGGTGCAAATCCGTCGAAAATTCCGGCCGTGCATTCGTTACACACACACACACACATCCTGCCTTATATATATATATAACATGTTTCAAAAACCGAAGCTAAAAACTTCAAATTTAATTATTAATTTAAGTATGTGCGTTTAAATTTCAGTAAATTTAAACATAATTTATTCCAAAATTCGCAAGAGGATGAACCAGAACTAATGCTTTTAATTTAATTATATAATTAAATTTGAAGATTTTAGCTTCAGTTTTTGAAACATCGTAATTCCTGTGTAGCGAAGAAACCATATTTTAAATCACTTAATTTATAATAACAATAATATGATATATATATATATATATATATATATATATATATATATATATATATATATATATATATAGCGAAGAGCGCGCGCGAGAGAGAGAGAGAGAGAGAGAGAGAGCAGATTTGATTGATTAGGTGTTTATCAAACTTTTGCAGGTTATTTAAACCTGGAAATGTTTTTAAACTGTAAGAATTTTTGCAGGGATAATAATGATTTACTGATAAAAGTTCTACAAATTAACCCATGGATGTGGAGTGGAAAAGAGGTGAATTCATTCCTTTCCCAAGGCTTTTTGAGCGTAAGTGAATTTAACAAATTCACCTGGAATTAGAACTAAGCTCTCTGATTTCCAATTCCGTGTCGTTATTCAATACACCATACGCACGTCTAAGCTTAAAGCAGCTGGTATATCCAAGCGGTCACCCATCGAGGTACTGTCGTAAGCCCTATATATCTGTAGAAAAATACAATAACGAAAGCGGCAAGACAAACCTTAGTAAAGGTTTTAGATTGTCTCCGGGGCAGAAATTAGCAACAGAGACTTTTCGGAAACAAGGTATTTTATCGGATGAGAGGCCTGAAGTGCTGACGTTATGTAAGCATGCAAATGAATTATTTGCCGATTTTGAACGGAGTTGAGAAGTTTTATCTTATTTTGGAGCTTGATATGGTATGCAAATATATCATCACTGATGGTTCATATATACAGGGTGATTGGAAAGTAACTCCCTATCTTATGTATGATGGACTCTTCCATCTTGTAAAAATTATAGTTAGACGGGAGAGTCTATCATACATAAAATAGGGAATTACTTTTCAGTCACCCTGTATTTTTGAGTTGGGATCAAATGGAAAAAAAACTTTGCACGTTGTTGCCATTCGGAAGGAATAAACTTTAACCGTTTGCTCTTTCAGTGAAATTTATATATATACAATTTCGAACTATACTCTTTACTAACCCCGGATGGGAAATCCATAGCCGGAAGAAAAGTGGTGAGTTCATACCTTTCTTAAGGTAGGAAAATGAATGCAACGAACTCGAACAGAGTTCGAACTCGGATCGCCAAGTTCACGTTCTGAGCCTCTATCACACCACTTTTACATTTGTACAGAAAATGTGTATTCATTTATATTTTGTGTGTTTGTATGTGTGCATAACATTTTAAACATATACTATACTCTGATCCTAGACAAAACAGCAATGGAGCGACGCTCCGATCCTTGGCAGAGTGCGTAGATACTACCCACAGATCCTAGAGAGACATACTGAGGAGCAGCATTTTTATCTTGGACAGAATGCACAGATACTACACTGATCTTAGTGAGAAAATTCGATCCATACATAAATGATCGTATCAGTTTGAACAGATACAAGGAAGTCTTCAGTAAAATAAGAACAAAACACAAAATTATACTTACACTCAAAACGAGGCAATTGAATTCCCCAAAATCAAACTTTAAAGAATCTTGGAAAATTATCAATAAATGTCCCTTTCCAAAATACTGTATAAAATTTCTTATTTGGCACTATTTTTAAGTACTTGAGTTTCAAATGGACAAGGTATTTGGATGAAAATTGACGGCTGGAAAATTTAATCAATTTTTAAATCTATATGTATTTTTAAATCCATATGTATTTTTAAATCCATATGGATTGTAGCAATAATAAAACGTTTTGTCCAAGAATACTCTAAATTATGGGATAGAAGGAAATTAGTTTTTAGTAATGTTGTGTCGGAAACCTACCACCCCTCTTGAAGATGAACTTGTCTGCGTCTGTTAACAAAGACTTTAAATAATGAAGGACAGATAGACAGAGAAGTTCTTAGCTGAGCTAGTTATTGACTACTCAGGCGATTTCTGTACCTTTTTACCAACCTATTAAAACCCTTTTTATTGTTACGTGTTATTTGGCGTTTGTCTCTACTAACCCCAAATCAACATCATAACAAGTAAAAACAGTAGTTGGAATAAGGATATCCCGGATGGTGTTGTCTCCAAAACTGAATAATTGTCCCAGCCGGTTTACTTGAAACACAAAGTTGGATGGAGAAAAATCCCTTAAAATCCAATTTTCCTCAAGACACGTTACATAATCGATTAGGATAGTAAAGGTAACATAAGTTGCTGCATCCATAGCAACAGTGGGTGTGTCTTGGGTAGGACAGCCTGACGGAACCCATTCCTCTTTAGACTGGTTTTGAATTCAGTCTTCTATCTCCAAGCTGGTTACCAGCTCAAGGCAAGAAAGCTCAGTCTACCCTGCTATTTAATCCATACCTAGAGGAAGATGAATTCATGTATTTTCCAAGAGTATTAATGCGAACTAAACAAATCATAATGGAGGAAGAATTGAACACGTCGAATTCGCATTCCGCGGCGATAAGAATCCTACAGAATCTTAAGCATTTATCAATGGATTGTCTCTTTTCAAAATACAGTCCATCTAATTTGATTTGGTATTCTAAGCCCTACCCAACCCTAATCTGGTCCCTTCTTATTTAATTCCAAACAGAGACAATGGAGATAAATAACTAACTCCTAACACTGTTGATAGAAACAGTGAGTATCTCAAGTATTTATAGCCTATTTCCTGTCACGAAAACAAACGCCTTTCAAAAAGAAAAAGGTTTAACTTTGTTTACGTTTCATTTTCTGGTCATCACTTGTAAAACGTAAACTCGTGTGGGATTAAATTGGTCAGTTGTCAAATTTGGCACACTTAAATCCAACTTAATGTTAAGTTAATGGACTGAAGCTGAGGATTGAGTTACCGATTTTTAGCAACTAATTTTTCTTGGGGTTCCCTTTTCATTAACTTAAAGTGTTTTGTTTATGCATTAAAAGCAAAACGATTTAGACTTTTTTCAGAGCTCCACTGAATCTGTTTGTACGTATGGCTTCCGATATTAGGTTTAAAAAAATGTTGTCAATAACTTTTTTAATGCCACATTTCTTTATATTTGTAGGCGATCGTGACTCTCCACAGATTCC
>CAHIKZ030005000.1:1007500-1042500 GCA_903632075.3 Acanthosepion pharaonis
AGAATGGATGAGACAGAAAGAGAGTGAGAGAGAGAAAAGATAAACAAGAAAGATATGGAGAGAAAATAAATAAAAGCAAGAAAGCGAAAAAGAAAAAGAGGGAGAAAAAGTGAATCAAGTAAGTAAATGAGAAAGAAAGGAAGAATGAATGATAGCGAGTATAAAGAAAAGAGAAACAAGAAAAAAGAAGGTACAAAGAAAAACGCGATAGAAAAAAGAAGACAAAAGAAAGAAAGAAAGAAAGAAATGAAAAGTAAATCAAACGAGAAAGAGTAAAAGAGAGAGAGAAAGAAAGCGTAAGAAAGGAAGAGAGATAAAAAAAAAGAAAATCAAAGCAACCAAAATAGAAAAGCAAGTAAAACAAGCAAAGAAGGAAAAGAGAGACGGAAGAAAGAAATAAAAATCAAGCAAGCGACAAAGAAAGAAAAAATGCGACAGAAAAAGTAGGTAAGCAAGTATGAAAGGAAGTGTGATAAGGAACAAGAAACAGAAAGAAAGAAAGAATGAATGAATGAATGAATGAAAGGAAAAAGGAAAGAAAATTACGCCAGAAAGGAAAAAGACAAATAAGTGAGACAAAATGAAAAAAAAATATAATGTTCTGATTAAATAAAAGAGCAACGAAATAGCCAATCATATTTTAATATTACGAATCACCGACTGACTTATTTTTACTTCAAACACAGCGGCCATTTTTTTTCTTGAAGCGAAAACAGAAACAAAATGGAGTCTGCACTATAACAGCAGTTAGGATTTCATTAAATCACCGTTTCTCCAAATCTAACAATAAGAGCTCAGCAAACAACCGACAGGGTGGAGACAGTAAAAAAACAGGGAACTATTTAAACGACTTGGGTTTTACCATGTTGACAAATGGTCTCGGTACAAACTGAGATTATCTTGGAAAGCAAAAATTATATAATGAGATTCAGCACACAGATCGACATTTTTCTATCTGTCGCGTCCCTTCAGGGCGCGCGTGATTATGGCTCTCCACATCATCGAATTAGGAGGACCGGATCTGATATATTACAGAAAAACAAATAAATAAATAGTGATAAGCAAGAAATTGTAGAACAACCAGGACCTTGCTCTGGAATTGACCAAGATATGGAATATGAAGTTAGAGTTGAAACTGTCCCAAAACGACTGGAATAGATGAGTTAGAAAATCCGAGGAAGGTTTGAAACTGTACAAACTACAGGGATGTTGGGTGTCTGTGAGTATACTAAGGGAGTTGCTTTTATTTAATATTCTGGTGTGAATATGTAAATACATGAAATATTATGTGGCCGAATAGTTAGAACGTTCGCATTTTGACCAGGAGACCCGAGTTCGAATCTCACCATGGTCGATTTGTCAGGAAGGAGATTTCTTGATGTTATCGGACTTGGAAAGTAACACGGGTTGACCCAAGCTTTGTGAATGGAATTGGGTAGATGTAACCATTGGGGACCGTCGATAGCTGTGTTAGCACGAAGTCACAAGCTATCGTGGCCGAGGGCTTGAGCGTACTGGCCTTGTTCAAATTGTTGATCACGCTAGATAACACGGTTTCCCCCACAGACTGTAACTAAGGTCTGCTCAGCATAGTTACAGTATAAACCACAGGTGGGCTCTGTGGGTTTTGAATAAACACAAATGTGCCTGAGAAAGCGTCTGCAATAGGGATTGGTTAACCGCCCTAGTAGACGGGTATCCTCGAATACGAGTGGCCAGCTATACTACTACTACTACTACTAATAATAATGATGTTTTAACTGCAGACCCCAGATTTTTGTCTTGGTCAGTCATCATTCTGTTAATCTTAGTCTCTTACCAATGATTACTTATATTATTTATAGTCGGGACTAACGTTCCCCATCTTTGTTTATACTACCACAACGTTTCGGCCTTCTTCATGTGTCCGTTAATTCGGATAATCTTTTTTTTTCTTTCTTCTTTTTAATCATTTCACTCCAAGCAAGGCAATAGAGCCACTAAGACGCAAAAGGGTTACTGAGTATCAGAGAATATAAGAAAAACGAAAAACATTATTAAGGAGAGAGAACAATAAAAGAACAGAAACTAAGAAGACGGAAGATAAATGATTGACATTTAATTTTTGGAATTATTTAATCAAATTTGGCTGGAAAGCATGAAGCTGGAAGAGAGTTTCACAATCGAGAATCGCGATAGAAGAAAAAAATCTGTTATCATAGAACTTACAGCTGCGTCTAGCCATTTCAACTGTAAGATGTTCAGACCTTGCCTCCAGTATAGTAATACGCTTAAATTCTTAAATCACCATAAAAATATTTATAGAAAAGACACAGGGAAGCTACATTACGGAGGTTGGAAAGTAACTGAAGCTGAGATGCTAGGTCAGGACCAATAAAATTACAGTTTCTTCTTTAGATTTTATCAAGAATCTCTAAATATATAGCAGAAGCACCAGACCAGAGGTGACAGCAATATTCAATCTCTGGACGAATGGTAGGCTTATAAATATGTAAGTAAGATTCTATAGATTGTACAGATTTTAACAGTGGATGGAAAGTGCGACACCGAAATCCGAAGGTGTGTTGGGATAGCGAAAGTTGTCTTGCAAAAGCTAAGCAAAGTATTAAGAAACATGAAAATATCGTTAGAAACAAAGAAAAGAGTACTGAACTGTTATCTAATATCAATCCTCCTATATAGAAGTGAATACTGGATAATTTCCTCATAGATGAAGAAAAGACTTGAACCAACAGAAATTTGCTTCTACAGAAAGATACTGAGAATATCAAGAAAATGGGGAAAAAAAACTTATCTTTACATCAGAAAGAGCGGGTTGAAATTTCTAGGACACATAAGGAGGAAAGTGGGCTTGGAAAATTTGACGCTCACAAGATATATTGAATGTAAGAATGACAGAGGGAAACACCATGATCACCCACATTCTGAAGGGACAAGGCACAAAGAAGAAGAAGAAGAAGAAGAAGAAGAAGAAGAAGAAGAAGAAACATATCTGTATCACCTAACCCGGGGATTACCTTCACAATTAATAAGCTACCAAATTCACTAACGAATGCTTTAATCTTGTATGACGGAACGACATTCCTGAAGCAAGAACCTGTACTAAAAGAACGATTAACGAAGACAATATATCCCTAGACATGGAACCCCGTAGATTGAATCAAAGGATCAATTCGAAATTCCTTGATGATTACCCGAATTGGCAGACGTCCGTAGAAGGCCGAAGAGCCCAACGACCGAAGCGTAAAGTCACAACTAAAAGAGGACATTATTCCGACTAAATGGAAATGATAATTCCTCATTAGAGAAATTCAGAATGAAATTAAACTTGATAAAAAAATGATAAATGTGCTGCACTCAGTGAGAATCAAACTCATTTTAAAAATACTGTTTGTTTTGTTTCCCGATATACCAACAATTTCCTAATATTTGATAAATATTTTGTTTATGATAAATAACAGATAGGTAGACCTAGGTCCTGTATACGCAAGTGTCAAACCGGTAGACATTGGTCTGATGAGGCACGGTGGTGTAGTGAATATCGGCTTGAGAACCCGGAGAGCCGAGTTCGAATTCCAGTCGAGTTTGTTACATTCACTTATGTGCAAATACCCTTGGAAAAGTATGAATCCATTTCTTCTACTCCGCCCCCTGCTACGGGTAAATGACAAGACAGACTAGGTCCTATAGCGCTGGAAGGCAACCGGCCAAGGTGAAACTGAATTTAAAACCTCCAACTATAAGTTAGTAGGGCAATCTGGGCTCTGTAGCATTGGTTGGCAACCAGTCTAGAAGGAAAACTCTGAATTCAAAACTGTATGTGGTCTTCGCGAAGCACATACGATACAGCTAAGGAAAGGAACGTTCACATTGATTCGATGGACGCGAATACGGTAGACCATCTTTCAATGATTCAGTTCCAGTTCAACCTCAATGGGTTATTTAATGCCGAAAAGATGTTTTAGTGCTGGTAATATTTTTTTATCTATCTATCTATCTATCTATCTATCTATCTATCTATCTATCTATCTCAGTATATATTGGTTTGGTTTGGTTTGTTTTAAGGCATATCAACCTCAATGGGTTATTTAATGCCGACAAGATGTTTTAGTGCTGGTAATATTTTTTTATCTATCTATCTATCTATCTATCTATCTATCTATCTATCTATCTATCTATCTCAGTATATATTGGTTTGGTTTGGTTTGTTTTAAAGGCATATCAACCTCAATGGGTTATTTAATGCCGAAAAGATGTTTTAGTGCTGGTAATATTTTTTATCTATCTATCTATCTATCTATCTATCTATCTATCTATCTATCTATCTATCTATCTATCTCAGTATATATTGGTTTGGTTTGGTTTGTTTTAAGGCATATCAACCTCAATGGGTTATTTAATGCCGAAAAAAGATGTTTTAGTGCTGGTAATATTTTTTTATCTCTATCTATCTATCTATCTATCTATCTATCTATCTATCTCAGTATATATTGGTTTGGTTTGGTTTGTTTTAAGGCATATCAACCTCAATGGGTTATTTAATGCCGAAAAAGATGTTTTAGTGCTGGTAATATTTTTTTATCTATCTATCTATCTATCTATCTATCTATCTATCTATCTATCTATCTCAGTATATATTGGTTTGGTTTGGTTTGTTTTTAAGGCATATACCTCAATGGGTTATTTATGCCGAAAAGATGTTTTAGTGCTGGTAATATTTTTTTATCTATCTATCTATCTATCTATCTATCTATCTATCTATCTGGTATATATTGGTTTGGTTTGGTTTGTTTTAAGGCATATCAACCTCAATGGGTTATTTAATGCCGAAAAGATGTTTTAGTGCTGGTAATATTTTTTTATCTATCTATCTATCTATCTATCTATCTATCTATCTATCTATCTATCTCAGTATATATTGGTTTGGTTTGGTTTGTTTTAAGGCATATCAACCTCAATGGGTTATTTAATGTCGAAAAAAGATGTTTTTTAGTGCTGGTAATATTTTTTTATCTATCTATCTATCTATCTATCTATCTATCTATCTATCTATCTATCTATCTATCTATCTATCTATCTCAGTATATATTGGTTTGGTTTGGTTTGTTTTAAGGCATATCAACCTCAATGGGTTATTTAATGCCGAAAAGATGTTTTAGTGCTGGTAATATTTTTTTATCTATCTATCTATCTATCTATCTATCTATCTATCTATCTATCTATCTCAGTATATATTGGTTTGGTTTGGTTTGTTTTAAAGGCATATCAACCTCAATGGGTTATTTAATGCCGAAAAAATGTTTTAGTGCTGTAATATTTTTTTTATCTATCTATCTATCTATCTTCTATCTATCTATCTCAGTATATATTGGTTTGGTTTGGTTTTTTTTATCAACCTCAATGGGTTATTTAATGCCGACAAGATGTTTTAGTCTGGTAATATTTTTTATCTATCTATCTATCTATCTATCTATCTATCTATCTATCTATCTATCTATCTCAGTATATATTGGTTTGGTTTGGTTTGTTTTTAAGGCATATCAACCTCAATGGGTTATTTAATGTCGAAAAAGATGTTTTAGTGCTGGTAATATTTTTTATCTATCTATCTATCTATCTATCTATCTATCTATCTATCTATCTATCTATCTATCTATCTCAGTATATATTGGTTTGGTTTGGTTTGTTTTCATATCTCAATGGGTTATATATGTTTTTGCTGGTAATATTTTTTTTATCTATCTATCTATCTATCTATCTATCTATCTATCTATCTCAGTATATTTGGTTTGGTTTTTTGTTTTAAGGCATATCAACCTCAATGGGTTATTTAATGCCGAAAAAAAGATGTTTTTAGTGCTGGTAATATTTTTTTTATCTATCTATCTATCTATCTATCTATCTATCTATCTATCTATCTATCTCAGTATATATTGGTTTGGTTTGGTTTGTTTTAAGGCATATCAACCTCAATGGGTTATTTAATGCCGAAAAGATGTTTTAGTGCTGGTAATATTTTTTTATCTATCTATCTATCTATCTATCTATCTATCTATCTATCTATCTCAGTATATATTGGTTTGGTTTGGTTTGTTTTAAGGCATATCAACCTCAATGGGTTATTTAATGCCGAAAAGATGTTTTTAGTCTATCTATTTTTTATCTATCTATCTATCTATCTATCTATCTATCTATCTATCTATCTATCTCAGTATATATTGGTTTGGTTTGGTTTGTTTTAAGGCATATCAACCTCAATGGGTTATTTAATGCCGAAAAAGATGTTTTAGTGCTGGTAATATTTTTTATCTATCTATCTTTTTATCTATCTATCTATCTATCTATCTCGGTATATATCTATCTATCGAAAAAAGATGTTTTATCTATAATATTTTTTATCTATCTATCTATCTCTAGTATATATTGGTTTGGTTTGGTTTGTTTTAAGGCATATCAACCTCAATGGGTTATTTAATGCCGAAAAAAGATGTTTTAGTGCTGGTAATATTTTTTATCTATCTATCTATCTATCTATCTATCTATCTATCTATCTATCTATCTATCTATCTATCTATCTATCTCAGTATATATTGGTTTGGTTTGGTTTGTTTTAAAGGCATATCAACCTCAATGGGTTATTTAATGCCGAAAAAGATGTTTTAGTGCTGGTAATATTTTTTTATCTATCTATCTATCTATCTATCTATCTATCTATCTATCTATCTATCTATCTATCTATCTCATATATATTGGTTTGGTTTGGTTTGTTTTAAGGCATATCAACCTCAATGGGTTATTTAATGCCGAAAAGATGTTTTTTTAATTTTTTTATCTATCTATCTATCTATCTATCTATCTATCTATCTATCTATCTATCTCAGTATATATTGGTTTGGTTTGGTTTGTTTTAAGGCATATCAACCTCAATGGGTTATTTAATGCCGAAAAGATGTTTTAGTGCTGGTAATATTTTTTATCTATCTATCTATCTATCTATCTATCTATCTATCTATCTATCTATCTCAGTATATATCATATCAACCTCAATGGGTTATTTAATGTCGAAAAGATGTTTTATCTGGTAATATTTTTTATCTATCTATCTATCTATCTATCTATCTATCTATCTATCTATCTATCTCAGTATATATTGGTTTGGTTTGGTTTGTTTTAAGGCATATCAACCTCAATGGGTTATTTAATGCCGAAAAGATGTTTTAGTGCTGGTAATATTTTTTTATCTATCTATCTATCTATCTATCTATCTATCTATCTATCTATCTATCTATCTATCTATCTATCTCAGTATATATTGGTTTGGTTTGGTTTGTTTTAAGGCATATCAACCTCAATGGGTTATTTAATGCCGACAAGATTTTTATTGCTGGTAATATTTTTGTTCAAAAATGTATTGCTGCTAATATTTTTTTTTCAAAAGTGTATTGCTTGTAATAATTTTTTCTTCAAAAATTCATTGCTGGTAATAATTTTTTACAAAAATATATTGCTAGTATTAAGACCTATGTTTACACTTACATAGCATTTTGAGACCAGTTTGAGGTTAATTATTTGCCCATAGCTGGAACCCTAACAGGTGCTACTACCCCGGGTCATGACGGACCTGGGAACACCAGCAATTAAGAGGTGGTTCCACGCTCCACAAAACCTACTGATCAGAGGCCTTACTCTCGGATGTAGTTTATTTTCTTACCCAGGACGCCTCATTTGAGAGGTTATTACCCATCTGCAGAGGTGCAGTCGGTGTATTCTGAAACCCCATCCGACAGGGCGGTGGTACGAAAGTAAAAAAAAAATAGATATAAATCCGGTTTGCAAATGATCAAAAAGGCAGACTGGCTCGATTTACACGGAGGTCAGAACGGTAGACACAAGGCTGGTTTACACGAGAGTAAAAAAAAAAGAAAAAAAAGATAGGCTTAAACCGGTTTTGAAGAGTCAAAAATACTGACAGAGATCCGGCTTACACGAGAGTAAAAAAAAGTAGACAGATCCGGTTTACATGAGAGTCAAAACGATAGACATTAGCCTGATTTAAACAGTAGTCATACGGTAGACATAGATTGTATGAGAGTAATAGAAGCAAGCATAGATCCGGTGTACACTTGAATAAAAAAGATAGACGTAAATCCAGTTTGCAAGTTAAAAAGGAAGACATATGTCCGGTTTAGCGAAAGTCAAGAAGGTGGACATAAATCTGGTTTGCATGAGAGTCAAGATGACAGACATCAGTACGGTAAGCATAATATTCACTATTTATATTCAGACTATTGTCCTCATCTTTGTTTTTATCACAACGTTTCAGCCGTTGTTCCCTCCGGCCTTTCTCAAGTCCATATCGATTTGGGTAACTTACAAGGAATTCTGAACTGAACACTTTCTTTAATTTTGCGACTGCTGCTACTGTCTATCAACCCAATCAGCGGTTAGGTAAGGTTTAAAGCTCTAAGTTCACTAAGCAAATTATCCTATGGGGCAATAGCCTAGACTATTGTGAATTTGGTGACATATTTGTAATTTCAATCCCTGGGTCGGGCAGTGTGTACTTACACTCAGTGGAAACGGTTGAGTACAGTACTAAATAAAAAAAAAGACGATATTCCTAGATATAAACATGAGACAATAGTCCAAATATAAATAGTGTAAATCATAATAAATCCTCCACCCAGAAATTATGGTAAACATGCTCGACTTTTTTGGTATCGCTTACTCTTCTGCAGTCCGTTTATTCTCGATTCCAACAAATGGTTTTGAGTACTTACATTTTATTTTATTTTTTTAATCATGGTTTCTTGCAGGAGTTTTATTAAGAATCTTAAAATCTGAATACTTAGTAATATTATTAGTTTGTTTTTTCGTTTTTTATTGAGTGCTTGCAATTATATTCAAAGGCAAAGTTCCTAAGAGGGGGTATAATGCCTTTGTGGCGAGCTGATTCCTTCGGAAAACTTTTCGTCCCAAATTCCTGAATGGTGTCGACAAATAATCATAATGAATTTATAATCCAAATTTCGGATAAACTTTCAGCAACGTCCCCAAGTAACACACACTTTGTTTTCTAAGTAAATAGTTTCTCGGTTACACGATATATTTATATTAATCTCAATTGTTTTACAGTTGGTGCTTGGCTTTAAATTAAACGAATAACGTCAGTGCACATGTGCACAGATTCTATTGTTAAGAGAAGCACTTGTTTCTAATAAAATTTAAAAATGCCATAAAACCAATAAAAATGTTAATTTGCTATAAAACCGGTGGGAATATGAACAGATTAATAAAAAATGAACTGTATTCAACAATCTCCATTTACAAGGGGAAAAAATCAACCAATTGTGTCTACTTTGTCGCCATAGCAATGCTGACTAACATTTACACCGAATCTGGTTTTGAAAAAAAATATTTAGAGCTTTAATTATAAATAAGTTTACCACACTTTCTAAACTTAACACCAGGGCACTTAAAATTTAAAAGAGCTTACACGAGAAAACTAAAGAAGCTAGACATACCGTAAATGGTGGCGTACAAGTCGACCTCAAGATTTTTTGCTCAAAATTCCAAGTTATGCGTATACCTACCGTATAGGTCGACCCCCAAACATACGGTAGGATTTAGGATACAGTTTACGATAACTTGTGCCAAAACTACATCTAGTCACACCATTTGCTGAGACACTTAACCGTAATATCTTTGGATTGAGCAGGCGTCTGTACCTTTGCTGACCACCCTGGCAAGCGAGTCTGCTTGAAAACGAATAGTAAAGGACAATTGATGCTGAATTTATTTGACCATTTCATTTTTATTTATATATTTTTTTACAATTTTTTTAGGCGGTGCTTATAGTTTTTGCGGGAAAATTTGATTAAAAATTCTCTAAATTAAAAAATACCTTAATTTGCGACCTACAAGTCGACTTAGCCTACAAGTTGACCTCAAGACTTTTAGCTTAAAATCCCAAGTTAGGCCTATACCTAACGTATAGGTCGACCCCCAAACATACGGTAGACTACCAGTGGTGCCAAACTTAGGCCTACCGGTAAATGAAGTTAGGCTACAGTATACGATAACCTTTTCCAAGACTACATAAGGTCACACCATTTGTTGAGACACTAACCGTAATATATTTCTACATATTTTGTATAGCAAATAACCTACAACACGCGCAGGTAGGTACTGTATATGGCATTGGTATAACTTAGCGAGCATTATCCGATGTAATGTATTCTGTAGCGTTAACAGAATACTGAATTTGTGTTACTGTTTTATTATTTTATATTAATTTCTGTGTTAATATGCCAAATATGTTCACTAAACACAAGTTTTAGTGTGATATATCAGGGGAGGCCTGCTGGGGGTACGGTAGGTGGTGTACAGTAATAGTTCTGTCCCACTTGTTTCCAACTCGATGGTAAAGGTTTGCATTTTATACCCGTCATATAAGTCGACCCCTAGTTTTGGAATTTTTTTTTTTTCAGGCTTGAAAACTCGACTTATACGCCGGAATTTTCGGTACCCGTTTAAGTTTACCGGCGTAAGTTACAACCGGGTAAAAGTTATAAATATAAGCGAAAATAGAATAAACATCCAACCGGTCGATGTTACACTTTGTATGCAAACTTCGATCGTGATTGTTTACGCTGTCTTCAAAAGGACTCAAAATAATCAAAGGAATAAATAAAGCAACAAAAAAAGCCCAAAACATTGCAAACCGAAGCCATGTCGATAATAAAGACACGATTTCTGAATTTGCTTATCTTTTTTTTTTTTTACTTATCAATATTCTACTGCACCGTATAAACATTTAGAAATTAACTAGAAGTGTTACAAACGGTGCAAAGTGATATTAAAGCTATTGGAAATTTATCGGCAAAAATAAATTACACGCTTTCATGCCTGAAATAGCAGTTAGATAAAGCTTCCCACTGTCAGTGTTTACACTTAGTGTATCAGCAGTTGGACGCGATGTGTGATGTAGCGTTAATATAATAACGTTTCTTCAGTTCGAGAAAACTTGTGTTTAGTGGACATATCAACCATTTCAACCTAAAACACACACCAGTGGGTACCGCATATTGTATCAGTGTAACTTAGCGAACATTTAAAGCACGTCAGGTCTGCTGGTAAACACATTAGAGTCAACATCAACTTATATAAAATATTACTGTCATTGCTCTCATGAAATTGCTCAGATGGCACACCTACCACATCTAGTTGTCTGAATGGCCGCCCGAGTTAAACGGCGCTTCGTTTAGTGTTTACACTTAATGTATCAGCGGTTGGACGTGATGGTGCTGTAGCGTGAATAGAATGCTAGATTTGTGTTAATATTTTATTATTTTATATTAATTTCTGTGTTAATATGCCAAATATATCCACTAAACACAAGTTTTAATGGGATATATTTGTAGCAGCCTGCTGGAACTACGGTAGGTGGTCTAGGAGTAATTGTTAGGAGTGGTGTCCCCTGTGTTTACAACTAAGCGGTAATGGTTTGCATTTTATACCCACCATATAAGTCGACCCCTAGTTTTAGAAAAGATCTTTTAGGCTTGAAAACTCGACTTGTATGCCGCAATTTACGGTAGGTCTAATTTGCACGAAAATCAAAAAGGTCGACATGGGTCCGATTTACACGTAACTGGGTTGCGCTAGATTCGAAAATATAGACATTGGTTCAATTTACACGCGAGTTAAAAAGGTAGATACAGATCCAGTTTGCAAGTTTTTTTTCTTTTATAACGATGACCTTTCAATATTGCCACACACACATATATTAAATCCATAGCTTATATCCCTGAGACATTGCTCGGCCAAACCGGGATATATAGTCATAATTATTAACTCACCTGTCAATTAAGTTAGGGTTAAGCTTTTTACTTATCAATTAACTGCTGACTTGTATGATTGGAAAATAGATTTACCGATAGGATTTTTTCTACGCCATCATCTTGGCACCTTTTTGTGTCGCTGGTGTGGTTTCTATAATCGAATTATATGACCCCCATCTCCAACCTCCGTACCCTGAGAAAGGGTTGGTGTTCTGTTTGTATTTTCGTCTCTTTAGATGGCCACGTGTTTCCATATTAACGAGTTCCAACTACTTGGGTTTAGGAATTCAGTTTTCCTTCTCCTAGACTGGCTGCCAATCAAGGCTGCAGACCCCAGTCTGACCTAGTATTTAACCTATAGCTGTAGGGAGAAATGATAGCTTCTTACCTTTCCCAATGATATTTACGTGAAGGGGAATGTAACGAACTCGGCTGAAATTCGAACTTGGTTCGCCGATTTTATTTCGTTCGGAGCTGCTAACCATTACACCACCCGCACATCCACTGACAGAATTTTGAGGAACTTAAATCGGAAATACAAAAACGAAATGGTGTCCTTTGAATTAAAATCTCTTGCTTCAGCCATGATTTTTTTAAAAATTAAAAATTGTATTTTTGATTTTCTTTAATGAATTTACTCTACAGAATTTCAGTTAACATTAAATCACCCCCCAAAAAGGAATCTTTCTTCGAAATCTTTGTGTGAATTTAGTTTATAATTTTATTTTTAATCAATTCACCCCAACCAAGACGATAATACCACAAGGTCACAAGAGGATACTGAGAATGAAACCCGGAAACCCACTCCAAAACAAGGAACAAGAGATAAACCTCTACTCCTGTTCAAAAGACTGGGGAGGATTACGACCCGGGCGATAGGCGAACCTATTTACTCCTTTTAAGAAGAAAAAAATAATTAGTAAATAAAATTTCAAATCTGAGCTTATTCCATCTTCTTACGTCTATATAACAACCTCATTCAGTAACTCTGTATTTTGAGTGGATCTTGCACCTTGTGGAACAGACACCTGAGAAATTGTTTTCTGATCATTACAATCTTAACCTCTTCAAGTCTAAGGGCAACTGTTATCTATCCTACATATCCTCATTATCTGCACTTTTCCCGTCTTCTTACGTCTTTATTTTGAGTGGGTCGTGCACCTTGTGAACATTTGGGTGAACATTTAATAAAATTGCACTACCACAAAGAAAGGATGTGTTGTAGTCAACGAACAGCCTAGATTGTGTGAAAACTAAAACTTCCAATATAATCCCGATTTTGCCACCAACAGACTTTTGATTGCTCTTGAAATTGAAAGGCCAGTATTTTTCATCAGATACTGAAATGAGCAATTGTGAGCAATTTTATCAAAAACTAAGCCACGATCTTCTTTCATGGATGAAATTAAGAAATGTTTAGAAGCTTTCAAATAAATATATAGCAATAATTATTGACTTTATTGAAAAATAAACTTCAAATGTAAATTGATACTAGTTTCTTTATTATATATCGTCTAAAAGTTATGTCCTAGGATTAGAGAGACCTTATTTTTAAATCGGCATTCATAATACAAGTTGTTTACGAAATCTAGTTAAATCTAGCATAAGACCTTCATAATAAGTCATCCAGAGATAAACAGTAATTAGCAATGACCTGCAAGATTTTGATGTTAAAAACAGCTTTATAGAAGAGGCGCCATTTTATAAGAGAAGTACAGTACTCCGATTATTCGGACGCCGTTGGACAAGCTTTAAAAAAAAGTATGTTCAGATCATTCAAAATTTTGGATAATTGAATATCTAGATTATCAAAAGATAATAATCAAAAGGAAATCATGCTTAACATTTATATCATCAAATATCATTTTCAAATGTTTTGGCGTCCTAGGTAAGACGATAAACTACATCTGATCAGGAGGTTTTGAGGACCATGGCACCATCACTTAATTTCTGGTGTTCCAAGTTCCACCCTCATCCGGGGTGGTAGCACCTGTTAGGGTCCCAGCTATGGACAAATAGTTAGCCCTCACACTGGGGACAAAACACTGTGAAAGTGTAGAAATAGGTTTTACTACCAGTAATACATTTTTGTAAAAAATTATTGCCAGCAATGAATTTTTGAAGGAAAAACTTATTACCAGCAATATATTATATAAATAGAAATATTACCAGAAATACATTTTTGGAAAAAATATTACAAGCAATAAAAATCTTGTCGGCATTACATAGCCCATTGAGGTTGATATGCCGTAAAACAAAGCAAACCAAACCAATATATACTGAGATAGATAGATAGATAAAAAATATTACCAGTAATAAAAATCTTGTCGGCATTAAATAACACATTGAAGTTGATATGCCGTAAAACAAAACAAACCAAACCATTATATACTGAGATAGATAGATAAAAAATATTACCAGTAATAAAAATCTTGTCTGCATTAAATAACCCATTGAAGTTGATATGCCGTAAAACAAAACAAACCAAAAATATATTTGAAAATATATTTTAAAAGCAATAATTTTTTTTTTTTTAAAATGAGACTAGTTGGGACTTCATAGGAAAATGTGGTATTATGGTGTCTGTTGTAAGGCTGTTTAGTCTAAATGGGGTATTTTGGTGTAAGGGAAAATATTCAAGTTGATGATTTTGTTCAAGTTTTGTTAAAGGTTTTGCCCGTGTTAATTTTTGTCAGTTTTATGCATGTTTTCTCACTGGAAACGTAAACAAAAAGTAAATTTGAAAATTTTTTGAATGGATTTTTAGGCTACGATTATTTGTTATTGCTATAAATGCATTTCTTCAATAGGCAATAATGTCAGTCAGATTTCGGCATCAAAATGATGGGGAGGTGCGGAAGAAAGTTAGGTTCCTGTCAATGGAGAATATGAAAACTTAAGGAATCAGCACATATGTTGGTCCACAAAAATCTTCTGAGCCGACCAAGTATAAAAATGAATCAGTAATAAGGAGTACTAGAGAAAAGCGATGAATAACAACAAAAAAATTGCAATATAAGCTCTGGTAAAAAATGAAATCATAACAAAAATTTCAATATGAGCACTGGTAAAAACGGTTGCTGAAACATTAGGTTTATAAGTCCCGAAAATTCATACACAGATTTCCTCAAGGACACATGGCCAATGGATAAAGACGTTGGTTAGATCCAGTGACTAGACCCAAAGGATTGTGAGTTCAAGCAGGCCACAGCAGTGGTGGACCAAAAGTTGGAGTGTTGAGTTAAAGTGAAATAACTGAGATGGAAGAGGAACTAAGAACGGTGGGGAAATAAAGGGTTCGGTTCGAAATTCGCGGGCCCGAGCGTACAACGAATGAAACGTTGTGAATATGGCAGTGAAGATGAGGATAACAGTCCGAATAATGTAATGCAAGTGGTTGTTATTAATTTCATTCTTTAATAAAATCAAAACAGTAATAGAAATTCAAATGCGATTACCCACGAAAACTAAGGTTTATATGAACTCATTTAGAGAACTGATTTTTAAATCGGCACTCATAATCCTTTAAAAATACAATTATATATATATAAATATATATATATATATATAAAGTTGGATTGATGAGTTTGCCTGGCGATCGCAAATAGCGTGAAACCCAGGGTCACAAACTCACATCAATCCGACGAAATGTTAGCTCTATCATTGATATTGAGCGCTTTCAAGTAAGTACCGCGCATATATAATATATAAATAGTATATATAAAAAATTGCATGTATATATATATATATATACATTTTACACATATACACACACACACACACACACATATATATATATATATATATAATTAAAAAATAGAATTATCTATTATAATATATATATACATATATTAATTACATTATTTACATGCTGTCTATTGTCCTCATCTTTGTTGTTATCACAACGTTTCGATCGTTGTACCCTCCGGTCTTCATCAGGTGTATATCGATTTGGGTAATCTACAGGTAATTAATCTATCCGTAAGTAACCTAGTCGGATCAACATACAACTGAGGAAGGTTGGAAAGCACAATAGCCGAAACGTTGTTATAACAACAACAACAAGAAGGGGTAATAGTATGTATGCAAATAATGCTAACTCCTCATCTCAGAAATTCAGACAGAATATATATATATATATATATATATATATATATATATATATATATATATATATATATATGTCATTCTGAACAGTATTGTTTCGCTCCCCAGTGCGACTAGACATCCGAATACTTCAAGCACGGATCGAAACCCAACCGATCATTCTGAGTTTCTACCACTGAGCTATCTTCATTCGACAGAGAGAAACAACTAAATTTTTACGAATGTAAACAAATGCCAATCAGCCGGAGTGCTCCAATTCATTTTACTGAAGAGCTTTGCATTAACACATGTGGCTGTTGTTTATAGAATTAGTTTATCAATCAACAAGAATTACTTAACTGTAATTGTCCATATCAATCCTTTCAATCGTTTTCATTTAATACGACTGTTGACACAGCGGAGAGAAAAAAAATGGGTGTGTCAAATTTTGCGCCTCCTCTAGTCACCAATCCTTCTATAGTATCTAACCCAGAAAAAAAAACTGTCTCGCGTTGGTCTTGCCAAGCAGCTGTCCAGATATGTGTGTTATGTGTTTACGAGGTAAACACATAACACACATATGTGTGCGTTCGTGTGTAGAGGGCGCTATCCAAAGGTATGGGGAATTTGAACAGATTATTCATTGTAATCTGTCGAATTACTCAGCGTTTCCCGTGTCTCACCAGACATTTCATATTAAGAATTAAAACTATTTCTCTTTCTCTGAAGAAACCAATTCGTATTTTAATTTTTCTGAATCTTTGAGTAGCACCTCGTAAAATAGAATCAGAACATTTTTGTGAGCTATATTCTTATGAATTCAAAAAACACTTCATCATTTCTGTTAATCAGCTCCTCGCATCTAGCACTGTTGTAAGCGTGTTCCAATAACTTGGACGGATTTTAAATGTAAATTAAGTTTAAGCGTCTAATGATTTTTTTTGCTTTTTCTTTCAGATTTAACAACTTCCTTGTCGACCGGGAGGAGGCGACTCCCAGCAGAGACTGCCCTGTCTTCTCGCGTGCTTTCGAGTCTGCCCATATGTGAAAGACACATCCGAACCAGTGGAATAAGATAAAGAAACGGCGCGACGCCTCATATCGCTCGAACGCCCGCACCTGCACCCGATGGACCCGTGAGGAGCTACATCGTATGGCGGCGATAGAGCGCTTATAACGCCTAAAATAGCGAAAGACCCTACCAATATTTCTTATCAGGGAGCATAATCTTAATATAAGATACACAGATAGTACTGTGTTGATGGCAGACTTAGAAGGGAAACCGAGTGTGGTAGAAGAAAAAGTGAGTAAAAGCCATCACCTGAAAAGACCAGAGAAAAAATTGATCATCAGGAAGAGAAAAAGCCCGAGATACGAGTTACGAATTGGAGATATAAACATCCAACAGGATTAGAAGTTCAAATAATTGCGAAGTGTTTTAACAGAGGATGGTAAATTCGACATGATTAGGGTGAATCATCATACTTATTATAAAACCCAGGTTGTGTGTGTGTGTGTGTACGTTTATATATTTCAACAAAACTTCACAGGGCTACGTAAAATTCCCTTGCGGTGGTTGTGACAGCGCCAAAAATTGGAAAAACACAATTGTTTTTGCACGAAATCAATTTGAAAACACGAGGCATCGCGAGAATGAAAGGGGGACAACTCATATCAAGTTATACTTATTATAAAACCCAGGTTGTTTGTGTGTGTGTGTGTGTGTGTTCGTTTATATATGGGATCGGATTTCCTACATTTTTAAACCGATTTCAACAAAACTCCACTTTTTTTGGCAGGTAGTGTTTCTTATTGTCTTGCACATTTTTTTTCTTTATTTTTACATCCAGAATGCTTTAAAAATTCCATTTACAAGACAATTGTTTATAATAAAATTCTATTCAATCGATAGACTCATAACGATTGAAAACAATGTTTTTGTTTGAGTTTGGGTTTGACCAATTCGTAAAAAAAAACTAATTAAGGCATGCGTGTCCGTCAACCTTAAACAATAATCTTTGTCAATTTTATTTTTCAGTCTTTATGATGGTCGATACTTGATCTATCTCTTACTGTTACATCCCCGGGCAACGCCGGGCTCTACTGCTAGTAAGAAATAAAGGTACTACTATACTATCCGTTTTCTACTATACTATGATATCTACCGCCACTTTTCTATATAGTATGATATCTACCGTTCGCTTTCTACTATAGTATGATATCAACCGTCCCTTTTCTACTATAGTATGATATCTACCCTTCGTTTTCTAGTATAGTATGATAGCAATATGGCTTCCGATTTGCCCGATCTACAGCTGATGTGCTTACGGCCATCACTGAAACTGTCTACCAACCTCTTCAAAATAATGGGGAAGCTCGTGCCGTGGCCCGAGACATCTCCAAAGCATTTGATAGGGTTTGGCATGCCGGCCTTCTTCGCAAGCTCCAGGGTTATGACATTACGGGTCGATTGTTTGACCTAATACAATCATTCCTGTCAAACCGTGAATTGAAGGTCGTTCTCAACGGATTCTCCTCCAGTTCCTATCCCACGAACTCAGGTGTTCCTCAAGGCTCCATCCTAGGCCCCACTCTATTCCTTATCTACATAAATGACCTTCCTGACGCCATAAATTCCCAAGTTGGCATCTACGCGGATGACACCACAATTTATTCCTGCTTCAAAAACAAATCTAGTGTCACTGACCTGGCCGTGCGTCTCGAAAAGGACCTCCAATCGGTTGTGAACTGGGGCAGGAATTGGTTGGTCAACTTTAATGCTTCAAAAACAAAACTGCTCTCTATTAATCACCACAGAGATCCTTCCCTGCCCTCCATTAGAATGTCTGACGCTCAACTTCTCAGAGCAACTCTCTGCGGCTGCTCGGTCTCACATTGTCTGCTGACCTAAGATGGAACAAATACGTTGAGTCAATTGCTTTGTCCATCGCAAGGAAAGTTGACTCCCTGTGCCGCGCCAGGAAATTTTTCTTCCCGGAATCGATCCTCCAGATCTACAAATCAACAATTCGCCTTTGCATGGAGCATTGCTGCCATATATGGTCTGGAGCCTCTTCTGTTTGCCTCGGGGTTCTTGATAGGCTCCAGAGGCGGATATGCAATATAATTGGCCCTGCTCTGGCATCTCGTCTACAGTCACTTTCTCACAGACGCACCGTCGCCTCTCTCTTTCATGGTAATTGCTCCGAAGAGCTGCATTCGCTGGTTTCCAGACTTCATGAGTTCAAGCGCCTTACGAGGCTTGCATCCCGCTCTCACCCTTTCACTGTCGAAACTCCTAAATGTAGCCGTCTCTTCTACTCCAATAGCTTCATGTCTCGCACCTCTCGCCTGTTTTCCTGAGAGCTATAATCTCCAACTATTCAAATGTAATGTCAATCGACATCTCCACTTGCCTTGATCTATCCACTACCCTTCTCATGCTTTCTTCTATCACTCCTATCTGATCTTGCTCCTAATTTTCTGTAACCCCGTGCGTCCTTAGTGGTTTCCTACCTTGCTTGGGGTGAAACGCTTAAAAAAAATCTACCGTCTATTTTCTACGATAGTATGATATCTACCGTTCGTTGTCTACTATAGTATGATATCTACCGTCCCTTTTCTACTATAGTATGACATATACCGTCCTGTTTCTATATAGTATGATATCTACCGTTCGCTTCTACTATAGTATGATATTTACCGTCTGTTTTCTACTATAGTGTGATATCTAACGTCCGTTTTCTACTATAGTATGATATTTACCGTTCCGTTTCATTTTAGCTCTTTTTGCCTAATCTAACTTGCTGGCTAATGGTAATCTTAATGCTGGGGGATTTAGAATTTTTTGATTCCCCCCCACACACACACATTTAAAAAAATTAGATGCCATACACTCATGGGTTAAATCGTATTAGCATCCTATACTACAGTATGATATCTTTTATTCATTTTCTACTATAGTATATTTACCAACCGTTGAAAGTATAATATATGTTAAGTTTAGGGTTAGGGTTAGAGATTAGCGTTAGGAGTTAGGATTAGGGTTAGGAGTTAGGGTTAGAGGTTAATGGTTAGGGATTAGAATTATGGTTAGGTTCAAAGGCAGTGAACAGTGAACTGGTTGTGCATTCAAATCATTAACAAAAAAAATTAAACAGGTCATCGTTTTTCCTGACCATTTTCAAGCAATAGTGAGTACATCATTATTTACGGTAGATCGCAAATGCCTCGGTAGATATCACACTACAGAAGCACCGAAATAAACCCCATCTCCAACACAATTACATACTCACAAACATAACATATTAAAAGATGCCCAAACTTTATTTTATACCCAATAACAGACAATATTACAAACATGAGAAAAAGATTCCACCATACAACACACACAGTTTGTCTATTGGTTAGAATTTAACATCACCATGGGAAATATTTGACCAGTTGACCAGAGAAAACTAAAGTCCTATTTTTCTCGAGTTTACTTTCGGGAAAAAATTGTTGAGGATTTGATCATAGAAAATTTTCTGTTCTTTCGTTTGGTTTATTTTGTTTTACGGCATATCAAACTTAATGTGTTATTTAATGCCGACATGATTTTTATTGCTGGCAATATTTTTTCCTTCAAAAAAGTATTGCTGGTGGTAAAATCTATTTTTACACTTTCATAATGTTTTGACCCCAGTTTGGGGTTAACTATTTGCCCATAGCTGGGACCCTAACAGGTGCTACCACCCCTGGTCAGGGTGGACCTGGGAACACCAGCGATTAAGAGGTGGTTCCACGCTCCTCAAATTCTCCTGATCAGAGGCCTTGCTGTTGGTTGTAGTTTATCGTCTTACTCGGGACGTGGATGTAGTTTATCGCCATACCCAGGACGGTGTGTTTTTTTTGAATGGCTGCGAAATGAGACTGCCCGACGGACCCAACTGACTTGGAATGTTCGCAAAACGTTACAGGTACGTTGTTTTTTTTTTGGGGGGGGGCTGGTATCGATGTGTTACATTGTGACGACGTTACATAACATTGCAATCAACTATTTTTCTGGCCCTCATACTGAACCCTCATCCACAACGCAGAGGTAACGTCGCGAAGTGCAGTAGCTGGGAAAGTATACACTGCTCAGATAACACGAGAATACTTTTCTTCACTTAACAATATACAGGTTTGTCCCCACAAAAATTTACCCATTTTTTTTTTTACTTTTTGTAACTTCTTGAATTTTTTCTTTTTTCAGATCCAATGCCTTTAATTTAATTTAATATTTAATTTAAACCATTAATCTTCTTTGTAAGTCAATAAAGCTTATATTTCTTAATTTGCATTTATTGTCATTTAAAGAGGGGGGTACATTTGGGGGGGGGCACACTGTATATAAACGGTATAAAATTTATTTTCGTATTTTTTTAATTTAAGAAATTAGTTTTCGACAATGAATGCACGTTTCATTATCTTCTCAGTAGCGTTGTGGACACGTTGTGGGAAGACTACATTTTTTAAAATCCTTTCATACCAAGTAAGGCAATAAAGCCACTAAAACGCAAAAGCTTACTGAGAGAGAATATGAAGAAAAAGTACTGAGAAGAGAGAACAATAAAAAAAAACGGGAATTAAGACAGCAGATAACGATTGACATTGCATTTAAATTTTTGAAGATCAAATTTTAATTAAACTTAAGTTCCTTTTACATCTATATAAGGCTGTAGAAATGTTATAGTAACGGGATTTTCTTTGTTGGGGTGGGCTTTGGAGCACTACTTAAGTTAACTGGTCCTCTCGTCAAAAATAGGGAAAGTTTTTGACGAATAATGTTTGTAAATTCGCATTCGTTGATAAGAGCGTGCTATTAGAAATTGAGAAAAAGGACAACACCTGTAGTTGCTATAAGCTCAGTTTCAAATCTGACATTTGTAAATAAAAATAAAGTGCATATAACTCTGAAAATATTCAGGCATCGATTTGATATTGTATTTATATTATGAACAAGAACCCTTTTTAAAATGATAAAAAAATAATCAATATTTTTCGTTTCTAACAAATGTCGTGCCTTTGGAAGGTCTAAGAAGTAGAACTCCCTCACTTCATTTTTTTTTATTTTTACGAGCGGATAAGTTAGTACAAGTAGTGCCGACTTTGGGTCAACATATGGCTAGAATGTTACCTCAGGGAGAAGGAAGCGAACTATGAGAAAAGGCATCCGTTGCTTTTTCCGGTCGTATGCATATAAACGCCATAGTTTTAGATCTGCAGGTCTTATGTGAGTGCTTTACGAAGAATTTCATATAGAATTTCAAGAATTAATCATAAGTGAACCTTGATTCTTGGGATTAGATGGCATCTTATAGGACGCTAAACTTACTTTAAATCTCAGTCTTTTGCAATTCGATGAACACCGACCTGCTGTGAAGCTGAGAAAAGTATTTCATTTATTAACGATATATACTTTAGACCCTCTAAAAAACATTTCAATTTCAATTATATTTTATTTCCAGGAGATCCGCCTCTGGGGAAATGGACAATTTTAACTCTCCTCCTTATGTACGCGTGGTGTCGAGCAGTAATAATTAAAAAAAAAATAAAACGCCTCTGTGCCGCATAGCATCAAAGTTTCGTAATGTTTAAATACACAAATCTTCCAGAATATCACTTCTACAAGGATGGCGGCTTACATTTCAAAGAGTCATTTTCGGTTCTAATCGGTTTGAGTCCAATACGCATGCGTGTACGGTTTGTTAAATCGAGCGGAAAGGAGTCCTTTTTTGTTTCTCTTTTCTCTCTCATCACTATCAATGCAGCATTTGAAATTTAAGAAACATTTCCCTACGATTTTTTCTTTTATGACTGAATATCAAATATTTTATTAAATTATTTCACCACAGGTAAGGCAATAAAGTCAATAAGACGCAAGGGGGTTACTGAGTGTGAGAGAATATGAGAAAAATATACTATTAAGCAGCGAGAACAATAAAAGAAAAAGAATTAAGAAAACAGAAGATAACGGTTGACATTGCATTTTAATTTTTCAAGATCAAAGTTGACTGGGAAGAGTTCTACAACCGAGAAATGCGATAGAAGAAAATGCTTGCATAGAACTCGCGCTTACGTCTAGCCATTTCTACTGTAACATGATGGGACCATACCGCCAATCGAGTACTGCGCTTAAATTCATAAAGTCTAGGTACCACAGAAGAAGGTTAGTCAGAACAATTACTATGAAGCTATTTATTGAAAAGGTAGAGAGATGCCTCCCTCGCCACAGCGGTGGGAAAGTGACTGAAGCTGATATACCAGGTCAGGAAGAATAACATGGCAATTTTTTTTTATTTTGGATTTTATCAAGAATCTTTAAATATATAGGAGGAGCACTGGACCATATATGGCAGCAATATTCAAAGCATGGACGAATGGTTGACTTATAAATATGTAACATAGATTCTGAAGAGAAACATTGCAGATTCCTCTTTGGATTTTATCAAGAATCTTTAAATATATAGGAGGAGCACTGGACCACATATGGCAGCAATATTCAAAGCATGGATGAATGGTTGACTTATAAATATGTAACATAGATTCTGGAGAGAAACATTGCAGATTCCTCCTTGGATTTAATCAAGAATCTCTAAATATATTGCAGGAGCACAGACCATATCGGGCAGCAATATTCAAAGCATGGATGAATGGTTGACTTATAAATATGTAAGACAGATTTCGGCAATAAAAATGGTGTGGCACGACACAGTGAAGCAACTTTCCTAGCAGTAGACTTAGCAATTGATTCAATGTAAACTTTCTGCTTCATGTCAGCGGAAAATGTTAACCCGAGAATGCGCAACGAGCCAATATATTGAAGGTTAGCATCAGCCATGTAGATGAGTGACAGTGATTCTTGATTTCAGAAGCATTTTCTCGTGCAATTGCAGTAAAAAAAAATCTAGTGATACGTTGACTCCGTTGTCAATTCATTTTGCTTTCTAATCTTTAAATTCATCTCAAAGAAAAACAGTTGAGTTGATCGGAACACCTCATCAACTAATTTCTAAAATTTAATTTTAGCTTAATATTTCAGATTATTACAATTTATAAAGTAAACTGATTTAATGAAATTGAAAATTAAAAAAAATTAAAGTTCGATAAGACACAAGTTTATTTTTCTTTCGCTGTATCCGACATTGCAACTTTAATAAAAAGGACAGATTAATACGGCTGTAGCGTCATACTTGGGTATTATCCCAATGTCGATCTGAAATGTTCACAGTATAATGTTCAAATTACCAGATTAACATATCTAATGAATAAAATAATTTGAGAGGAAAAGTGTTAGCAATTTTTTTTTCCGACGTATGAGGGTCAAGCAAAACAGTTCCTAGGAACCGACAGCCAGACACCTGCATATATGATTGGTTATGGTGGTGGAGGGACGGTGGAGTAATGGATAGCGGATTGAAGTGAGGAATCTGAGAGCCGAGTTCGAATTCCACTCAAATCCATTATATTGACTTACGTGCTAATCCCCTTGAGAAAGGTATGAATCCTCTTCTTCTCCCTTCTCTAAATAGCAGGACAGACTAGGTTCTATAACCTTGGATGGAAAATGGTATAGGAGAATGACAACATTGAATTCAAAATCTGAGGAGGGTCTTTTGGCGATCTTGTGGTCTCCGTATTCGGCTCTGGTTGGTTCAGCTATATATATATATAAAATATAAATTAATTGATTTAAAATATGTTTTTTTTCGCTACACAGTTCCAACCATGTTTCAAAAATTTTGTAAAATAAAAATATCTATAAGAACACCGGATTTTATATCTTACTGTTCTTTCTTTTTTATATATATATATATATATATATATATATATATATATATATATATATATATATATATATATATAACCAAATGGGCACGAGCAGGCGATCCTATATAAATACTCTAGTATAAGAAAAAACATTGCTCAATGTTAAATAACAGAGCTATTTAATATATATTAAGGAATATACAAAACAACTTATGTTGCTTGCAAAACTCTCAGATTTCTGCCGAAGCAATTATCAAATGCCGGTAAAATAAATATACCGGCGCATGATAATTCTTCGGCATAATTAATGCAATCAATACGAGGTATTCCGTATATTCCTCAATATATATATATATATATATATATATATATATATATATATATATATATATATATATATATATGAGATATATACATGTATATATATATATATATATATATATATATATATATATATATATATGTATGTATATATATATATATATGCAGATTTCATTAAAAACGACAGACAAGGTGATTTTATTTAATTTTTTTATACAATTTCTCATGTGATCTAAATTTTTTTTCTTTTCGGATGATAAATTGTATAAAAACTGTTTGAATGTTCTTTTTATCCGAGCGCTTTTGGCTATACATTTAGCCAATTTCAAGGATTTAATATTCTAACTGTTAAAATAAGAAATAGTTTGTCGTATATAATTTTTATATAATGTTTTCATTTTTCAAGACATACATAGAAAATGTATACAAAAATAGATGAAGGGGAAACAAATAGATTGATATATTTCCAAATATCATTTCTGTGAAAGTGAATGCAATAAGCAAATCTTGGTCACGGTTAGTCGTTACTACTTAATCTTTACGTCACCTGCACATCAATTAAGATGCGTTAGGCAAGCCAAATATATACCTTACGATATACATGACGATAAACTACATCCAGTGTCCTGGGTAAGACGATAATCAGCAAGATCAGGAGGTTTTGAGGAGCGTGGAACTACCTCTTAATTGCTGGTGTTCCCAGGTACACCGTAACCCGTGTTGGTAGCACTTGTTTGGGCCCCAGCTATGGGCAAATAGTTAACCCCCAAACTGGGGTCAAAACACTATGAAAGTGTAAAAATAGGTTTTAGAACCCGCAATACATTTTTGTAAAATATTATTACCAGCAAGGCCTCTGATCAGGAGGTTTTGAGTAGCATGGAATCACCTCTTAATTGTTGGTGTTCCCAGGTCCACCCTAGGGTGGTAGCACCTGTTAGGGTCTCAGATATGGGTAAATATCTGACCCCCAAATTGGGGTCAAAGAACTATGAAAGTGTAAAAATAGGTTTAAATACCAAAAATACTTTGTGGAAAATTATTATCAGCAATAAATTTTTGAAAAAAAAAATTATCAGCAATATATTTTTGAAAAAAAATATTACTTGCAATATATTTTAGAAAAAAAGAAAAATATTACCAGCAATAAAAATCTTGTCGGCATTAAATAATCCATTGAGGTTGATATGCCACTAAACAAACCAAACCAAACCAAACTGAAAAAATTTTTTACCAGCTATCCATTTCTTGAGAAAATATTACCAGCGATATATTTTTGAAATAAAAGATATTACCAGAAATAGATTTTTGAAGGAAAAAAATATTACCAGCAATACATTTTTGGAAAAAAAAATATTACCAGCAATAAAAATCTTGTCGGTGTTAAATAACCCATTGAGGTTGATATGCCGTAAAACAAAACCCAAATAAATCAAATCAAAAATATATTTGAAAATATATTTTAAAAGCAATAATTTATTTTTTTTTTTAAAAAAATGAGACTAGTTGGGACTTCATAGGAAAATGTGGTATTATGGTGTCTGTTGTAAGGCTGTTTAGTCTAAATGGGGTATTCAAGTATTCAAGCGGATGGGTCAGTGATTGTCTAGCTAAGTTATTGTTAGGACCAACCTTCTCCCTACACCTCTTTTAAGCCATGTGCCACATTTGTATATTCTTGTGCAATAAGTAAGTTTTGTGAAATATTTAGTTACTAGTTAAAGAACAGGTAATTAATTATACTAAAGTGCAACACCGCCCCCAGTTTGGAAAGCTTTGGAATATTTTTTGCCCGGGGTGACGAACATTAGAACGTTTTAAATAACGTGCCATTAACGAAAACATTGATTTTTATTCTAACATTAATTATCATGAAAGTATCTAAATATTAAAAAAATAAAAATAAATTAGGACACTTTGTGCATATCTATCTATCTATCTATCTATCTATCTATCTATCTATCTATCTATAACGGTTGTGGATGTGGGTTGTGCCCAAACTTTTTCAACGCCTCCCTCTCGTATGAGGGATAATTTGATTTTTCCTTACGCCTAATTTAAACCATCTCTTTCCACTTAGTACCCTTGGATATGTATACAGAGATCTCATGAAGGCTGCTGTCCGTATTATATTCAGTACGCGCGTGCTCACCGAATTCCCTAAGCTCTTGCAAAGCATAAATAAATCTATCTATCTATCTATCTATCTATCTATCTATCTATCTATCTGTCTATCTATCTATGCTCATACCTTTATATATATATATATATATATATATATATATATATATATATATGTAAAACAGGAATTAATTGACGTAAAATTAGATAATTTAACGAGTATGAAATTCAACAGAATTTCTGCTACTAAAGTGGCCATTGTTAGATTAAAACGATAATTATTATTATTAAATTAGATGCAATAGCATTCAATACGTATCGAAGGCCGACTCAGTGTTTTCAATCCCTCATCGGTACTGTTTATCACGAAAAATTATATATATATATATATATGTGCGTGTGTGTGTGTGCGTGTGTGTGCGTGCGTGTGTGCATGTGTGTGATTATCAATATAGTTTTAAGATATGCTATATTTATGGATAAAAGTGCTCAATATCAGAGAAAGCGCGTATGTTAATGTAAAAGTGGACACTGATGTCAACACCGAGCGGCTACAGTCTATTTCATGCTTGTATACAAACTGCTGGCCATCTGTGTTGTCATTTAGCTCGACTATTTATATATGTTGATCAAAGGTGCATTATGGGTAGCAAGGTCTATTGTATTGTCCTAACGATTATTGAGTAGGTGGTAACGGTTATATTTCAAATTATTCTAGAGCGAAATGAATTCAAATAATTGCGGACTGAAATGCGATTATTTATAGTTAGGCTCTTGTGCAAATTAATTTAAGCAAAGAGAATAATTCCGTTATTATTTGTTTTTTTTTACGTATATTCCCAATGAAACATGACCCAGTGCACATGTTATTACTTCGTATGTCCATTCCATGAAGTCGTTCCTTGCAGATTGACCACAGATTCTCGATTGGATTTAAATCAAGAGATTTTCCGGGCCAGTCTATAGTACTTTGATTTGCTGATTGGTAAGGCTTGCCAGTGTGCTTGTGCAGCGTTACAATTTTCGTACGCTTCCTTGGAGTAACGTTCATCGCAGACAATGGCCGCAGGACAACAAATCGACAGTCGAGACAGTCCGGGCGTGATAAAAATCTGTTGCAATCACGGATGACGCAATATTTTTCAGGGCCAAACAAATTTCATCATACACCCCGAAAATAGATTCATATTACTGCATACCACTGCAAGTGACCTACTCTGAGGAAAAAATAGAAATCTATTACTCCCTGTCACCCCAGTGGTACTAAAACTGACCGTATGACGAAAGAAAGGAAAGTACAGCGGTTGTTTCAATTAATTTGCACAAGGGTGTATTTTGTTATTTTGTCTTTTAAATTTTTACTCATTATTTATTACTGATTAATTAATTATTTTTGTTCATTATTATGTTATTACAGTTACTTGTGTTAATACGTTTATATCTAGTTTGTTAATATGTTATATGTATATATATGTCATATATGTTATATGTTATGTGTATGTTATATGTTGTATGTTATATCTTATATGTTGTATGTTATATGTATATATGTTATATGTATATTGTTATATGTAGCTTGTTAATTAGTATATTATTTATTTTGATTTTTGTTTATTCATTTAAATTTTTCCTGTGGTGTGGTTATCTTATTTGTTTAGTTTAAAGCAGTAATTCTCAACCGGAGTCTACATGGACCCCTTAAGTCTATGTAACATTACTGGGATTCCACACAAAAAACATAGCAAATTGGGGGTCCAAGGTATTATTTTGCTGGTCCATAGAGCAAGTTCACTTCGGAGCGGTTGTCGCAACTGAGATTTGGAATTTCTACAGTAGTCTACGCCATATCAAAATACTAAAATTAAAAAAATACAACTCTAAAGCTAGCAGAAAACGTGATCAAGCAATATAAATTAGCATCCCTTTTGCTCTACCGGATGTTTTGATTGTAAAAGTTGAATAAAAACAAAGAAGGTGATATGAAAGAAAGATTATATAATCATATATATGAAGGAAAATTATATAAATATTATCATTTATTATATAAATTAATTTGATATATTAATAATAAATAATACCATTTTATGTATTAATAAAATAAAATATTAATATATTAATATAAATTAATAAATATAAAATATTAAAAAATAAAACAATAATAATAGTAATTTAATATATAACTTATATAAAGATTATATATAAAGGAAATATATACATTTTCTAATTCTTTAATAAATTTCCTAAACTCATCTATTAGTAAAAAATAAAATAAACTTTTTTTTTTTACCGAATGGTTATGGGGGTCCACCAAAAAGAATTAAGTGTAAAACTGGTCTGTGGGTAAAAAACAAATTGAGAACCACTGATTTAAAATATTAGCATTGTCTAAATTATGTTAGATTATCTGCTTTTTTATATGGCGCATATATTTGCATTTTTCGTGTTGGTATTTTACAAGGTATCGTTTTTAGTTTTCGATTTTTCGAACTTATTAAAGATTTGTTTTCATGTCTGCATTTTAAGATAAGTTCTGATTGTCTATGTAGTAATTTGTGGTGATCTTGGAACGCTATTTTCGCCTCCAGAGTTTACAGTTTTTGGAATTAATGTTGTAGGCTGATGCGGTTTTCCTTATTTTCCATGATATTTTTGGTGTAACTTGCTTTTAATGTCCTACATGTGCCGGTAAAGTTTTGTGCGGTTCGCGCATTTGCTACATGTAAAGGATGTTTTGTATGGGTACTTTTCAAAATCCACTATCTTTTAGGGTTGTTTCATAGGGCTGGGTAAATAGCAGGACAGGCTGGGCCATATAGCTTTAGTTGGCAACCAGTCTAAGACAGGGACCATTCTGTATTCAAAAGCTGACTGGGGTATTTTGGAAACATTTTGGCACACTGTATGCACCACTTCCCTGTATTCGGTTGGTTTTGCACGAGACTTTTACTATAATCAAAAAGCATGTGAAGTTAATACGTACGCCAGTATATATATATATATATATATATATATATATATATATATATATATATATATATACTCGGCGTACGAGGGTCAACAGCTGAATTCTTAGTACTGAACAGTCGGAAATTAACTGCACATGCTTACTCATATATATATGTATATATATATATATATATATATATATATATATATGTGTGTGTGTGTGTGTGTGTGTGTGTGTGTGTGTGTGTGTGTGTGTGTGTGTGTTCGTGTGTGTGTGTCTGTGTCTGTGTGTGTGTCTGTGTGTGTGTGTGTGTGAAGCCGGAATTCATAGACGTAAAATTAAATAATTTAACGTATATCAAATTCAACAAATTTGTGCTACTAAAGTGGCCATTGTTAGACTAAAGCGATAATTATTATTATTAAATTGGATATAATATCATTCAATACTTATCTAAGGCCGACTAAGTGTTTTGTAATTTTCAATCCTCATTGGTACTCTCAACAAGAATGATTACATTTATCACGAAAAATATATATATATATATATATATATATATATATATATATATATATATATATATATATATATATATATATATATAGTTAAAGGAAAAGCCAGACAAACCTACCAAGGTTTCACCTAAGCAGATCGTCAGGGAAAGCTGGCCTTCCCTGATGATCCGCTTAGGTGAAACTTGGTATGTTTGTCTGGCTCTCTACGTTTAAACTCTACTCACTGTATTGAGCACTTTAATTAGTTATTTTGTTTACTCGCATCGGGGTATTTTTTCTTTGGGCCTCGAACTCGTATGCTGCACGATTATTTTCGGTTAACGTACATATTCTTGGTTCTTTCTTTTTTATACCTTTTTTCCCTTTGTTATTGGATTGTTCATTTGCAAATCTACACACCGAAGGTTTTCCGAGCGACTATAGTTTCTTATACTTATAAGATTTCTATTAATAATAATAATAATAATATATATATATATATATATATATATATATATATATATATATATATACCTAAAAGAGCCTTGTTCTTTAGTTGTATATTAGATTTGATCAACTTCGTGTATTTCTATATGTTATATGTACGCGGTACTTATTGGAAAGCGCTCATATGATTGAATATATATATATATATATATATATATATATATATATATATATATATATATATATATATATGCATATAGTTTGGTGGAAGTGAGGGAGTACAAAAGATTGTCCATATAGATCGTTCATATATATATATATATATATATATATATATTCAAAATGAACGAATGAATGTGATTTAAAGGCCAAATAGAACGCTGTTTGAGTGTGATCAACGCATATCGGTTCGGACTGTCGTTTCTCCTGCAAAGGGCAACGCAGGTTCAAATCCTGCCAGAAAGCATATTTTTCTTTATTTAGTTTTCTCGCCTACGCAGGCCGGTAGGCAAAACAAATACTGTTTAAAATAAACGAGCCGTCTATTCAGATACGTGTATCCTCTAAAAAAATAATGTTTCAAGTAGTGTGTGTGTATATATATATATATATATACATAATTATTTATTCTTTGATTTTATTTTAATTATTTAAAGAAATATAAATATAGCATGTTAAGTGATTGCAGAAAACTCGTTGCAAAAATTTTGGTTAGGAAACTTTCTGTTGGGAAGATAATCGCTTTTCTTTGGCGAAATGTGTTTTAAATCTGGGATGGCATCAGGTTACAGCAATTCCTCGCAAATGGGACACTCTCCCTTTCGTTCTCTTTCCCTCTAATATGTTGCCTTGCTTTCTTTATTCTCCCCTCTCGCTCTCTCTTCTCACTATGGTGTGACATACTTTTACATGGTTTTAGATGCCAAAGATTTACAGAAACCAACAGTCCGCTCTGACGACCCGTGCAAAAACATTACTTAACAGCAAATCTGGGTTGCGACTTGAAAATAGGCAAGGGACAGACTGACAGATGCTAACGGTTGTGTGTCTCTTTGAAAGGATATGTTTTCATCTAATCACCAGAGTTAAGCAACCTCGATCCTTGCTAGAACGGCAGTGGGTGACTGAATATATTATATAAGCATTCAAGAAGATAGTTAAAACGTTACAAAGTTTAAACAGAATGTATATCTAAGTAGCCGTCTCTGAGGAGCGACTGATATTTTTTTTATTAAAACTAAAAATATTCGATTTAAAAAAAATAAAAAGATAAGGGATTCTTTAGCTGTTGATAAGGTAATGCGTGTCAAAACATAAAATATTTGAAGATATCGATGAGGTAAAAATGGTAGAAGAATAAATGACAAGCATGATAGAAAACTTAAAATGCGGTCATCACAACCTCTGATACATAAGATGTGAGGTTTCAAGTATCGAGGTACCTTAAGCTTTTTCTCTTTATCAATATATTTTAGGCTTATCTCTCGCACTCTCTCTCTCTCTCTCTCTCTCTCTCTCTCTCTCTCTCTCTCTCTCTTTACAGTTATACTATATTCATCACTTTAGTGCACAATACCAGAGATAGAGTAGAGCACTTTCGCCACATTTAAAACCTACCATCGATATAGAAAAGTTCACTACTACGCACGGAATAGTGGATAGCGGCTCAGATTGAGGAATCGGAGAGCCGAGTTCGAATTCCAGTCGAATCATTTAAATTTGCTTACCCACCAGCTATGAGTAAATAGAAAGACAAACTGGGTGCTATAGACTTGGATGGTAACTAGTCTAGGAGAAGGACAAGTCTATCTATCTATCTATCTTGATATATGTGTGTGTGTTCATATATATATATATATATAACCATATTTTAAATCAATTAATTTATAATATATATATATGTATATATATATATATATATATATATATATATATATATATATGTGTGTGTGTATATATATATATATATATATATATATATATATAAATATATGAACACACATATATGAACACACACACATATATATGTATATATATATATATATATATCTGTTCATATCTATCTATCTATCCTTGTATCTGTTGATATCTATCTCTCTCTCTCTCTCTCTATATATATATATATATATATACCTATCTATTTTCATACCGATCTATCTATTTATCTATGAATAACTGTTCATATCTATCCATATTCATATCTAGCTATCTATCTATCTATATATATATATATATATGTGTGTGTGTGTGTGTGTGTGTTCATTTCTATCTATGTTCATATCTATCTATCTATCTATCTATTTCCATTTCTATCTATATATATATATATATATATATATATATATATATATATGTGTGTGTGTGTGTGTGTTTATATATATATATATACATATAGATAGATGTTCATATCTATCTATCTATATATATATATATATATATATATATATATATATATATATATATATATATGTATATCCATATATATTTTTCATTTCTATGTTCATATCTATCTATCTATCTATCTATCTCTCTATCTCGGTTCATAACTATGTATCTCAGTAGGTATATATCTATGTATTCGGCACATTTTTGCTGCATCTATTTTTGTAGACATGTCATTAAACAGAATAAACATTTTATGTCTACTGTATGTATTGATATTTTCTTTCTAGTATGCGAATCACGTTTTCACAAATGAGACTGTTGCCATTGCATAAAAACAGCCAATATTCTCATCGTACAATCCAAGGTTTCCACTCACAACTCTCTGTCTAGTTTGCTAGGGGAGCAAATTACCTATCGGTCGATTTTAGTCTGTTTCTACCTATCTATGTTTACGTATGCCCTAAGCTTAGAAGCTTAGTTTAGTCTGACACAAGGGAATAGAGAATTAAGAAGATTGTGTTGCATCAGCCTTTCAAGTATGTGTTTGTAGGGGGGGGGAGGACTTTTTATCTTTAAAATTAGAATATGAAATACTATTTGGTTACCGACGTCTGGCACTGAGGAAGAACTGCAAATAAATGTATTAGACAGTAAACCATTTTTGACTCTTTTTCTTACTCATATATATATATATATATATATATATATATATATATATATATATATATATATATATATAAAGAGAGAAAGAAAGAAAGAGAGAGAAAGGATGTAATACTTTTAAAAATTTGGGATCGGGTTCAAGACATAAAAACAAGGTAAAATACTCTATATGAACATATGTTTAAAACGTTATGTAGAATGTGCTCTTCATGGTCAGGCGTACGCGCAGATTTCGGTCTTCCTCGATCCATAGGTTGTGGTGCCACGGACCCAGTCTCATCAACGGGACGATAAACAGCAAGAAATTTGGTTGATCCAGTTGCCTTCGGTCGGGAAAACGCAACCTGATGTAGCCGTATAGCCTTGCATCCATTACCATTCGCCTGCTCACGATATGAATATTCTGCCGTTGTTAAACGGAATATTTGTCAGTTAACTTACTGCTATACACGTTAAAAGTTGAAGACAGACTAACTACAGATGTACACGAATACCGTAAACTTTCTTTAAAATTAATACTTGACAAACGAAGGATTTGCGGACATATCTTTATATGGACTTTTGTCCGTGTATTGGTGTGAGAACCCCACCCACAAAGTTTGTAAAAATATTTTTGATACACTCTAAATATGCATACAAATTCGCACACACACACACACACACACACACTTATAAAATATGTATATATATATCACCCATACTAAAACAGATATATATATACTAATACATATATATATATAAATACATACGTATATATTAATAAATATACATATTAACCCTCATCTCTAGATCATGCACGACGCACATATACATATATATACAAACAACACACACACACACACACACATATATATATATATATATATATATATATATATATATATATATATATATATATAT